>VXBP01001620.1:161914-226270 GCA_013400115.1 Rhinopomastus cyanomelas
CCCCGGTCAGCAACCAGAAGCACCAGGTAACCGATGACAACTTCCTCAGATGAGTCCCCTGCTGCCTCCACAGCTCTTCCACAGAATCTCAAACAGTTGGGGCAAGAAAGGGACCTCTGGAGATCATCTAGTTCAACCCCCCATGACAGTAGGATGCCCTAGAGCAGATCCTACAGTCACAGGCCAGGAGGGTTTGGGATGCCCCCAGAGCAAGGAGACTCCACAGCCTCTCTGGGCAGCCTGCGCCAGGGCTCTGGGACCCTCACAAGTTTTTTCACTGTGTTTAGATGGGACCTCCTAGATTCCAGTTTGTGTCCAGCGTGACCCTCGTCCTACCACTGGGCAACCACCGAGAGGAGCCTGGTCCCATCCTCCTGACACCCACCCTTTGCATTGATCTGCATCGATCAGATGCCATCCCCCCCCCGCTCTCCTTCTCTCCAGGATGAACTGCCCCAGCTCTCTCAGCCTCTTCTCCAGCCTCCCGACCACCTCAGTGTTTCGGCACCAGCCTCTTCAGTAGCTCCCAGTCCTTCTTGAACTATGGGGCCCAGAACTGGTCCCAGAACTCCAGACAGGGCCTCACCACAGCAGAGTGAGGGGCAGAAGACCCCGTGGACCTGCACACATTCAGCCCTTCCTCGGGGTGAGTGTCCCTTGCCGCAGGGAACCGTGAGTCACCATCACCCGCCCCAGCGCTCCCAGCACTCCACAACAACTGGGGCCAACTGGCTATCCCCCACACCCCGGCCAGGCCCCTCAGCACCAGCCCCCTCGCCCCCCGACTCCCCGCGGATACTCTCCATGTTGGACATGGTGCGGCACCCACAGCTGGGCACTGGGCTGAGCCCGGCCTCGGCGGCTTAGCTGGCTCAGGCGGCGGCCTCGGCGGCGGCGGCGACAGCTGCGGCGGCAGGAGCAGCAGTAGCGTCTTCCGGGTTCCGGGTGCCCCGTCGGGGCCGCGCAGGCGCGCGAGGGCGTGAGAAGACGGGGCCGCGCCTGCGCGCTGCGGCCGGGGAGCCCAGTCTCAGAGGTAGGGTACCCTCTCAGAGAACTTGAATAGGTGGTGGGATGGCTGAGGGAACCTGAGGGTGATCTGGAGAATCGTTGAGGTCGGAAAAGGGCTTCAAGATCATCGAGTCCAACCGTGACCCCAGCTGCCCCTGAGCATCAGATCCTCAGCGATTTTCAGCTGCTCCAGAGATGACGATGAAGCCCTTCCCGGGCCAGCCTGTTACAAGCCTAATGAGCCTTTCCAGGAAGACGTTCTTCCTCATGACCAACCGCAGCTTCTCCTGGGGCAACTTCAGGCTGTTTCCTCCCATCCTGGGATTCGCTGTCTCTCCTCTGCACTGGGGAGACCCCACCTGCTCTAGTGAGTAACTTGCTCTAGTGAAAGTGTCCCTGCCTTTGCAGGGGCATTGGGACTGGATGATCTTTAAGATCCCTTCCAACCCCTGCCATTCTGTGATGCTGAGAAGAGACCAACATCCCCCTCTGCCCAACCACCTTTCAGGGATATGTAGACTTGAAATGAGTTGTTCAAGCATTTCAGAGTGAGACAGCAGCAGTCACTAGGGAAAGAATGCAAAGGATGTTCGTAACTTTCCAAGGAGAGACACCAGTATAAACAACTGTAGTTCCCAGAGCAAGAAATGCCTCCTGCTCTGAAGCCACTCCATAACCACCTGGCTGTGTGCCTCTGGAATCTGCTCTAGGCCATCCTGCTCTAGCAAGGGGCTGAGCTAGAGGATGTCCAGAGGTTTCCAGAAGTTGTGGGAACACTCGGGGTCACCAAAACACACACAGAAAACAGAAGCAATTTTATTGTAAAGAAAATACAATAAATTTTATGAGCAGAAAGTAAATGAAGGGTTTAAAAGATAGAATTGCAGGTGGGGACCTCCACACACTTATTTGCCCCTGACCCTTCCTTTCTTTCCCTCTCCCAACATCAACAAGTCTCTCACCAACACCAATAAAATGCCAGTCTTCTCAGAGAGAAAGAAATCATAGAATCATCCTGGCTGGAAGGGACCTCCAGGAGCATCAAATCCAACCCTCATCCCAACCCAATCCATCCCATCCCAACTCCCTAACCCCCACACCACAGCCGCAAGTGCTCTAGCTACTCAGTTTTTAAACACCTCCAGGGATTGGGACTCCCAACACCTCCCTGGGCAGCCTGTTCCAGTGCCCAGCCACACTCTCAGAAAAGAACTTCTTCCTAACGTCCAATCTAACCCTCCTCTGACACAACTTGAGGCCACTTCCTGTCATCCTATAATCAGTAATTTGGGAGAAGAAAGCAGCACCAGCTTTGAACCAGTGCTGGTTCAAAGATGATGAAGAGAGGGGAGCATCTCCCTGATGAGGAAAGGCTAAGGGAGCTGGGTCTCTTGAGCTGGGAAGAAGGAGCTTGAGGGGTGACCCCATGAATGTTGATCAATATGGAAAGGGCGCGTGTCAGGAGGATGGAGCCAGGCTCTGCTCAGGGGAACCCAGTGACAGGACAAGGGGCAGAGGAGGTTCCATATCAATGTGAGACTCAGGACCTTCTTCCCAGTGAGAGTGACAGAGCACTGGAAGGGGCTGCCCATGGGGTTGTGGAGTCTCCTTGTCTAGAGACATTTAAAACCTGCCTGGCCATGTTCCTGTGCGACTGGATCAAGATCATCCTGCTGTGGCAGGGGGACTGGACTGGATGATCTTTCAAGGTCCCTTCCAACCACCAAAAGTCTGTGATTCCATGGCAGCAGCATCAGGAACTATTAGTGTGATCATCTGCTTTGAAAAAAAAAAGAATAAGAAATGATTCATCCCAGTGATATCAAAGGGAACTAAAAGTGACCTAATTACCCATCACAGTCGCAGAGAACAAAATAACGGCAGGTGCTCAGAAATAGGAGCCCACCGTGTGTTACCCAGCTCAAACCAGAACATTGTAAAGCACTTTCATGCAGCTGACACAGGAGGGAGCCAACTAGCCTGCAACCTCTTCAGAGCTGCTGGCGTAAACCAACAGAGCCAAAGCCCAACTTAAATCCCTCCTGGCTTTACAGTACTGGAAAAATATACCCCATTCCGTGGAAAATCCAAACCTGCACGGCACAGCAGTTCCAAAGAGATGCGTGTCACCTACTTTCCTTCCTCTTCTCTCACATCGATGGCAGCAGAGATGACCTGGACACTGTCTCATTCTTTTAATAGGGAAGGGAAAACATTTCCTTCATTTTGAAGTGAAAACAACAGTGGGACAGAGAGGGCTTGATGGCCGTCGCCAAGAGATCAGTCTGTTTGCCTGTGGCTTCAGTGAGCCAGAAGAAATCTAGAGTAAGGTAATCAAGCTATGAAATCCTCACCAACCAAACCCCATGTGAATCCCACGACAGCCGCCAAAAAGAAGCTGTTCGGAAGCCTCACAAATTACATCCCAAAACCCAGAGGGTCAGTTAGAACCAGGAATAATTCACCTATGGGAAACTGAAGGTTATCACTCTCAAATTTTAAAAGAGTCAACATCTGGAGAAAGCAGCCGAGCTTGAAATGTTTGATTTTGACTCTCACTATCAATTCCTCAATGTCTTTTCTGAAGGAACCCTTGAGATGGCTGGAAGACTGTAACTGGAAGATTGCTGGTGAAGCTCAATCGTCACCATGGCAACAGTGCAGTTGAGATTGTGTCACGAGAAAAACTGATTTTACTGCTTCGCCATCACTTGCCTCTGCCTCAGTGTAGAGTATGCAGAACAGGAGAACTTGAGTTGGCCCAGTGGGGCATGGATTTCAACCCAAGAACCACGTCAGTGAAGTAAAGTGATGTCAAACTAGGGCAGTTCACTACAAAAATGGATATTAAGGTGGTCTCCGCACTCTCATCCACCTGATAGTTTACAGAATCATAGAATTATCCTGGCTGGAAAGGACCTCCATGATCATCAAGTCCAGCCCTCATCCCAACAGCTCCCTAACCATAGACCATGGCCTAAAGGGCTCCAGCTACTCTGTTTTTAAACACCTCCAGGGATGGGGACCCCAGCACCATCCTGGGCAGCCAGTTCCAGTGCCCAACCACTCTCTCAGGAAAGAGCTTCTTCCTGAGATCCAATCTAAACCTCCCCTGACGCAACTTGAGGCCACATCAATCTGAGAAGGAACTTCTTCACAGTGAGGGTGACAGAGCACTGGAACAGGCTGCCCAGGGAGGTTGTGGAGTCTCCTTCACTGGAGACGTTCAAGACCCACCTGGATGTGTTTCTGTGTAACTTGGTCTAGGTGATCCTGGTGTTAGGGGGATTGGACTAGATGATCTTTCGACGTCCCTTCCAATCTGTTATGATTCTATGATTTCCCCTCATCCTATCTTTAGTAATTTGGGAGAAGAGACCAGCACTAGCCTTGCTACAACCTCCTTTGAGGGAGCTGTAGAGAGCAAGAAGGTCTCCTCTCAGCTTCCTCATCTCTAGACTAAATAACCCCAGTTCCCTCAGCTGCTCTCCACAAGGCCTGTTTTCCAGCCCTCTTCCCAGCCTCACTGCCCTTCCCTGGCCCCACTTCAGCCCCTCAATGTCCTTCTGATCCTGTGGTGCCCAAAATGGACCCAGCACTCAAGGTGCCATCTCACAAGCGTAGAGCACAGGGGCACCATCACCTCCCTGCTCCTGCTGGTTACCCCATTCCTGATGCTGGCCAAGGTGCTGCTGCCCTTCTCAGCCACCTGGCACCCTGCTGGGTCCTGTTCAGCCAGCTGCCATCCAACACCTCCAGGTCCTTTTCCACCAGGCAGCTCTCCAGCCCCTCTTCCCCCATCCTGTAGCTGCTGGGGGTTGTTGTGACCGCAGTGCAGCACCCAGTATTTGGCTCTGTTAAACCTCATCCCATTGGCCTCAGCCCATCGCTCCACCCTGCAGCACCTCCCTATCCTCAAGCAGATTGACATTCCTGCTGCAATCCGCAAATTTACTGAGGGTACATTCAATCCTCCCAACCAGGTCATTGATAAATATGTTAAACAAAACCAATCCCAAACCTGAGCCCTGAGGGACACCAACTAGTCTAGTCACCAACTGGATTTAACCCCATTCTCCACACCTCTCTGGGCTGGGCCATCCAGCCAGTTTTTACCCCAGCGAAGAGTCCTCCCCTGTCTAAGTCTGGCTGGACTCCTTGGCTAATCACATTTTCACCAAGGAACAGAAACATTTGATCTGTAAGCAGGAACAATGAAATGAATCAAGAATTTGACATGCCTCCTGGGGGAAAAGATCCCCCTCCCAAATCCAGCCTGGACTGAGCCACACGAATCCACCAAGTGCTCTCCATCCCCTCCACCCTGCCGGTGGGTGACCATGGAGATGCTGTCATTCCTGCCTGAATCCAGTCCTGCTGCTGGGAACAGATGACATGTGCTGGGAACCTGTGAGAACAGTCACGTGCCCTTCCAGCTTACGTGCCGAGAGCTCCTGAAAGATGCTGCTGGGGTTGATGGTCATGTCTCCATGAGCTTATCTGAAAAGCCGGGCCCATCTTCTATCTGTAATTTGCATGTCATGAGCACCTCTGTGCATAAAAAGGTATTTGTCCCCTCTGAAAGCCTCCTTCCCTGTTATCTGTGATAACGTGAAGAGTTAGCGGGCTTTTCTCTTATAAAGCGGTTATGATTTCTGTGCAACCTTTGCTCCCGAGTCATTCACACAGAAAGCACAGACAAGCCCCCCTGCTGCGAGGTGGCAGCTCTGTCTGGCTCTGCAGGGCTCTGGTTATTCAGAGCTCCAGGAGGTCATCGCTAGAAAAAACCTTGACGGTGATGTGACCTGGCATCTCAGCTGCTTCCCCACCGCCTCTCCCTCGGAGCTGCAGAGTCTGCTGTTCTCTGGGGTCACTGGGTGAAGCTGCCAGCACCGCTTGTCCAAGGAACCGGTCGCACAAGATGTTGCTGTTCCAGACCTGGGGACAAATGGAACAGGAATAAATCCAGCTGAGGTAATGTTTCGCTCACACTCCACCTGAGAGGGCTGTGCTGGAGGAGGAGGGTCCTTAAGCCCTCGAAGAAGCTGCAAGGGAGCAGATCTAAATTTATCTAAGTGTCTAGAGAGTACGTGGGAGATTTAGGATGTGCCTGCTCATTCCCCTCATCTCCATGCACGATGCAATTAAGAAGCTAAACGCAGCTTTTCGCTTTCTAGGTCACAGCATGCCTGGAAAAGGAATAAAAATTACCTGTTTGAGCTGATCATTGGTAAATTCCTACCTGTAATCAGCAGAGAAGGGCTTTTCAAGAGGGTTTGTACGGATAGGACAAGGAACAATGGGTTCAGTCTAGATGCAGACAGACTGGAGCATGTCCGGAGGAGGACCACTACAGTGATCGGGGGAATGAGCATCTCTCGCATAAGGACAGGCTGAGGGAGTTAGGGCTGTTCAGCCTGGAGGAAAGAAGGCTCCAGGGGGACCTTCCTTTGGCCTTCCAGTACCTGTGGGGAGCCAACATGAAGGCAGGGGGAGGTCTTTTCAAGAGGGTTTCTACGGACAGGACAAGGGGAGTCAATTGAGATCAGGTTTGATGAGGCTCTGAGCAGCCTGACCTAGGTGGAGTTGTCCCTGTGTAGGGAGGTTGGACTAGATGACCTTTAGAAGTCTCTTCCACACAGAATCCCAGAACATTAGGGATTAGAAGGGACCTCGGAAGATCATCCAGTACAATCTCCCTGCCACAGCAGGATCCCCTAAATCCAGTCCCACAGGATCAGTCCAGGCTAACACCCATTGCCCCTTTGTCTTATCACTGGGTGCCACTGAGCAGAGCCTGGCTCCATCCTACTGACACTCGCTCTTTCCTTATTGATCAACATTCATGGAGTCACTCCTCAGACTCCTTTTTTCCAAGCTGAAGAGACCCAGCTCCCTCAGCCTTTTCTCAGCAGAGAGATGCTCCCCTCCCTTCATCACCTTTGTGGCTCTGTGCTGGACTCTCACCAGCAGCTCTGTGTCCTTCCAGAACTGAGGGGCCCACAACTGGACACAAGATTCCAGGTGGGATCTCACCAGGGCAGAGTAGAGAGGGAGGAGAACCTTAGTTGCTGTTTTATGGAATAGACCTAGAGTAGAGCATCAGGAGAGCAGGTGAACAGCTCCAGGTGTAGCTGGGTAAG
Source organism: Rhinopomastus cyanomelas (assembly GCA_013400115.1). Taxonomy (NCBI): domain Eukaryota; kingdom Metazoa; phylum Chordata; class Aves; order Bucerotiformes; family Rhinopomastidae; genus Rhinopomastus; species Rhinopomastus cyanomelas. Next base: position 169,066 of record VXBP01001620.1, read on the forward strand.
GGGAGCAGAGATTCTTACACTTCTAACCTGGTTATCAGTCATAGGAGTGAAAGGTGAGGACATGTCAAGTGCTCCCCTACTTGCCTTAAGCAGCCCACCTGGTGTGGTTTGTCTCACCTGGATGATAACAGGACTGTCAGGGTTCTTTCTGTAGAAAATCACTTGTGTGTCGAAGACAGCACTGGTCACATCATGCTGCACCAGGGAGCGCATGGTTTGGTCCTCACACTTGATGAGCACATAGGGATCTGCTCCTAGAATACAAACAGCAGCACAACTCCTAGGACACAGAATGGCAGCTGAGCCCTGCTCAGAACCTCAGGAGAAGCAATCCCCTCCTGCACCTGGCAGCACCACTGGACCAACTTTTAATTAAATGGATCTCAGAATGCCAGAACACTAGGGATTGTAAGGGACCTCGGAAGATCACACAGTCCAATCCCCCTGACACAGGAACATGGCTGGGTGGGTTTGAAACGTCTCCAGAGAAGGACACTCCACAACCCCCCTGGGCAGACCTTGCCAGGGCTCTGGCACCCTCACCAGGAAGAAGGTCCTTCTGATATTTATATGGAACCTCCTCTGTTCCAGCTCACACCTGGTACCCCTTTGTCTTATCATTGGGAGCCATGTAGCAGAGCCTGGCTCTCTCCTCCTGATATCAGCCCTTTCCATATTGATCAACATTCATGGGGTCACTCCGCAAGCTCCTTTTCTCCCAGATCCCTCAGCCTTTCCTCAGCAGGAAGATGCTCCCCTCCCTTCATCATCCCTGTGGCTCTGCATTGGACTCTGTCCAGCAGCTCTGTGTCCTTCTGGAACTGAGGGGGCCCAGAACTGGACACAGGATTCCAGATGTGGTCTCAGCAGGGCAGAGTAGAGTGGGAGGTGAACCTCTCTCGATCTACTAACCAACCCTCTTTCTGATGCTCCCCAGGGTGCCACTGGCCTTCTTGGCTACAAGGGCACACTGCTGGCTCCTGGACATCCTGCTGGCCACCAGCCCCCCCAGGTCCGTTTCTCCTCCCCTGCTCTCCGACAGGTCGTTCCCCACCCTGTCCTGGTCCCTGGGGTTATTCTTGCCCAGATGCCAGACTCTACACTGCCCTGGTTATAGTTCATCCAATGCCTCCCCACTCAGCTCTCCAACCTGTCCAGGTCTGGCTGGATGGCAGCCCAGCCTGCTGGGGTGTCGGCCACTCCTCCTAGCTTTGTGTCATCAGCCAGCTTGCTAACAGTCCTCTCTAACCCCTCATCCCAGTCATTGTCAATGTCCTTCTTATACTGTGGCACCCAAAACTGGAGCCAGTACTCAAGGTGCTGTCTCAGGACATTTTGTCATAGAATATTGCAATTCTCAGAGGTTCCAGAATAACCTCCTTCTTTATCATCATGTCTGTGATCTCTCTGTGCTAATGACAAACCAGGCAGGTGTCTGGATACGGCAGGATACAGGTGACAGAGGCTGAGCATAAGCAAAGAAGCATCTTGGAAGCTGAGATGCTGCAGATGAGAAAGTGAAGAAGTCAGGAAACCCTTGTGCTATGTGCTGGGGCTAACCAGACACAGCAGCTGACACTGAGAAGTCACCGACAACCTTCACACAAGGAAACAAATAACCTTTGTGCGAGGTCACCTTAGTGGAAGGCAAACACAACCACTTCATCCACCTATTTTCTACTTGACTAAACACACCGAGTGCACCTAACCTGAAACTGTACTTGTCACTCCCAATAGCAACGGCTGTGTGGACTCTTCCCTGGTCTCACAGTACTGATTTAGACAGGAGGCTGCTGCTGACTTTTAAAGGAAATGCTCCAGGAGTAGCGGGTAAGGCTGGTGTTTCAATAACTGCCCATGAGACTTCAAGGACTAACCTCACTTCAGAGAAAGCTGGGTTGCTTTAAACACCTGGCTGCTGTTCCTCCTGGAGATAGGCATGGGAGAGGGTGCAGCTGCTGAGCCAGAGAGCACACAAGAGATGACAAGGAGTTGCATTCTTTTGTGACAGCATTGGGAAGAATGTGGGAGATGTAATGGCCCTGGACACATTATTTTCTAGAGCAGATTAACAATCCAGCCAGCCAGTGTGTGTGAAGAAATTTCCACATCTTTTAATTGAGAACAACCCCCCCCCCGCCACAACCCCAAATGTGAGAAACACGTTCCTGTCACATCCCCATCTTAAGATAGGTGAATGACTTAGGGTCATGGATTCACTAGGGGTCGAGTTAAGGATGCCTACACCACAGGTCTGCATAAGGATCCAAGATTTACTATGGCCTTTAAATTCTGAACTCCAACAGCACAGAAAATCACCAGATTTTCCCAACAAAATTACCCAACAATGGATTCAGAGGGTCCAGGAATCACTGTCACTACCCAAAGCTGAGCTATGAGATCCAAAGAGATGAGGTGAGGGCAGATGAGAGCAGGAAGACAGAAAGAGAGAAACAGCAAGGAGGTGAGGTGAGGGGAGAGAAGCTGAGGGAGTGAGGAGGAAAGGGAGAGTAGGAAAAAGGAAACCAAGGAAAAGTGGGGAACAAAGTCCCAGACCACCACTCCAGGATCCGGCAAGAAGCTCCTTCCATGTCTTCAAGCAGTCCTCGTGTCAGTCTCTCATCCTGGCTGCAGGCTGGAGGGGGAGGATGGTAAAAGCCTCTGCACTGTTTCAATCTCTCCCCTTTTACACTGGCTACCAGCTGGTGTTTTTCTTGTCCCCAGCGGTATGGGGGATCTTGCAGATGAAACATAGTTAAGTGAGTCCTTGAGGGAGGAAAACTTCCCGTTCTCAGGCTCTGCAGACTCTGTTCCCATACAGAGCATCATGGGTTCATCTTTCAGTTGTTTGAGCAGTCACTTGTTGTTAATCAGACTCTTGACAGTACCCAGCCCATCTTTTTCTGCTACTGCTACCACAACCAGACTCCAGTATCAATTGAGGGTTTGGCCTCAGAAGGCAGAAGACAGTGCTGGGCATTAGCCTGGTCAGTGCACAGCTCAGTCTGATTGTGCAGAGTAGATGTCAGCAGCGCAGGTTTGGCTTCATGGGTTTGTTAGTTCCACAGCCTCCTTCCTTTGTCTGAGGCAGCTATAAGACAGGGCATTCTGCAGGACAGTCTGTGAATGTACTCTGTGAGTTGGAGACACTTGAAAGAAGTAATTCTGGCCACTCAGTTCCAGAGGGACACATTGCTGCTGGAGAGACTCCAATGCAGAGCCACAAAGAGGATGAAGGGGTGGGAGGATCTTCCTGATGAGGAAAAGCTGAGGGAGCTGGGTCTCTTGAGCTGGGAGAAAAGGAGACTGAGGCGTGACCCCATGAATGTTGATCAATAAGGGTGAGCGTCAGGAGGATGGAGCCAGGCTCTACTCAGGGGCACCCAGTAATAACACAAGGGATGACAGGTGTTAGCTGGAACAGAAGAGGTTCCACATCAATGTGAGAAGGACCTTCTTCCCAGTGAGGTTGACAGAGCCCTGGCAGGGGCTTCCCAGGGGTGTTGTGGAGTGTCTTTCTCTGGAGACGTTTCAAACCCGCCTGGACTGATCTTGTGCAACTGGATCTAGGGGATCCTGCTGTGGCAAGGGGATTGGACTGGATGATCTGTCAAATTCCCTTCAAACCCCTAAAGTTCTGGGATTCTGTGTGCAAAGACTATTTAATAAAGATTCAAATGGAATTCACAGCAGAATTCAAGATAATGGGAGAAGCTACAGAAGTGACGGAACCCAGATCTCCTTTAGTGCTCTCTGAATGGAAGAGATTTGGAACTACAGGCTGAAAAGAGACGAAGGCTTTTACAGAAAGCTTTATGTTGATGAAAAAGGAAAATATGGTCGCTTTTATGATTACGTCTTATTCAATGTCAAACAATAAGATCCATTTAGATGCTGTGTTCAAATCTTCCTTGTGTTTGTGATTAATCTGAAGCTGCCACTTTGTTCCAAACAGGGAGAAGGAACCACTGCAGAAAATGACACAGATTTACAATGACAGAGACTTCTTTTTGGAGCCACTTGAGGAATTAAATTCAATACTAATTCACAAGTAGTGACCCTGATTATTTGCAGCAGATAAAATAATCAAACAGAAGTTCTGCCTAGGTTTAACTAGAACATTGTGAAGCCCATTTCCTGCAGATAGTTCCTCCCACAATAGGTTCCCTTTTCAGTTTATTTAGGCTATTCATCAGCCCAGCACTGTGTGCTGAAATCCAAGTGGAAGATGCTTCAACATGATCGTGCATGCATGTACTGGGTTCTAAAGATATCTGGGCTGCCTGTAGTCACAGAACTTATTACACAGCAGTCCTACGTCCTGTCTGTATACTCACAGAATCACGGAATCACAGAATGGCCAGGGTTACAGGAGACCTTGAAGACCATCTAGTTCCACAGGGTGAGCCACCCTCACTAGAGCAGGTTACTCAGGGCCCCAGCCAACCTGCCCTTCAACACTGCCAGGGATGGGGCAGCCAACACTTCCTTGGGCAACCTGTTTCAGCATCTCAGCACCCTCACAGCAAAGAATTGGTTCCTCATGGCCAACCTCCAACTCCCCTCTTCAAGTCTGGAACCCTTTCCCCTTGTCCTCTCACTGCCACCTCTGTCAAAAGCCTTCCCCCCACCTTTCTTGTAGCCTGCTTCCTTCAGAGATTGCAAAGTTGCCAGACGGTCCCCTGGGACCCTCCTCTTCTCAAGGCTGAATAACCCCACCTTGCTCAGCCTGTCCTCACAGGGGAGGTGCTCCAGCCCTCTGAGCATGTGAGCTGCTCTCCTCTGGACCCCTTTCAGGAGCAGTGTGCCCTTCTGATGTTGGGGACTCTAGACCTGGACTCAGGACTGCAGGTGGATTCTCACCAGTGCAGAGTAGAGGAGAAGAATCCCAGGTTGGGAGGAAACAGCCTCAAGCTGCCCCAGGGGAACTTTAGGTTGGCCATGAGGACAAATTTCTTCCTGGCTCAGCCTGTCGTCATAGGAGAGGTGCTCCAGAGAAGAACAGATAGAAATGGATTAACAACAAGTAAAACAAAAATAGTAGCTCTTAGTAAATGTTTCAAACACCCTCAAAGTCTAGTCTGAGGACCTGTGTCACAACTCTACAAATCCTGCATGCACCCTAAGCTAAAGCTTAGTCTTTGGCAGCAGTAGGCAGCTACTTTTAATGAGCTGGTCAGGACTGTCGCTATGCTAAGGACTGGGAAATACTAGGTGGGGAGAATTGGCTTTTCCTGTTTTACCGCAGGGAATATTAGAGAAAAATGTGAAGGCATCTTAAAGGCTAAAAAACCCCCACCCTTTAAAATGAAAGTGTCCTTCACAGAGCAGGAACAAGCTGCCTCTTTTCAATGCACTGCTCTGCTATTCTTGTCACATAAAGCCCTTTCAGTCTCACCCATCCATCCTGCCTCGCTGACGATGTGGGGCCACCACACTGCCTTTTTAACAGAGGTGTTTGAGGCTCCTGTTTTTGCAGAAAAGCACTAAGAAAAATTAATCCATTTTCTGTATCTCTCCCTTCCAAAATCCCTGTCACCTGAAGAGACAGCCCCACAACAGAAAGTGTCTTTCCACAATGAAAAGTGCGTTCAGTCACCACTCAGGGGGTGCCAGGAATCACTCTGAAAAGGGGACTAGAATTAAAATTAGATCCAGCTGGAAGAAGATATTTTACAGCTCTTTTGTGAGTCTGAGGAAGAACTGAACTACAGCTCTAAATCTACTGCCTTCTCTGTCACAAGAAGTTATCCAAAGATAAGATGAAGAGTTATTTCAAACAAACACAGTAGATATTTCAGGAACCTCATTTTCCTGTTTCATATTCACAGAATCCCAGAACATAGGGATTGGAAGGGACATTGAAAGATCATCCAGTCACATCCACCTCACACAGCAGGATCCCCTAGATCCAGTCGTGCAGGAATATGGCCACGTGGGTTTGAAATGTCTCCAGAGGAGCCTCCACAACCCCCTGGGCAGCCTCTTCCAGTGCTCTGTCACCTTCAATGAGTGACACCTCAATGTCACCTTCTCACACTGATGGGGAACCTCCTCTGTTCCAGCTCACACCCACTGCCCCTTTGTCGTATCATTGGATGCTCCTGAGCAGAGCCTGGCTCCATGCTCCTGACACCCACCCTTTCCATACTGACCAACATTCATGGCATCAACCTCAGTCTCCTTTTTTCCCAGCTCAAGATACCCAGCACCCTCAGCTTTTCCTTGTCAGGGAGGTGCTCCCCTCCCTTTATCATCTCTGCGGCTCTGTGCTGGACTCTTTCCAGCAGTTCCATGTCCTTCTGGAATTGAGGGGCCCAGAACTGGACACAACATTCACTGTAGTGTCTCAGCTCCTTTGCTTTCTCCCTACCAAGCTCTCACTGTTGGATGAGTCTACCTTTTTCTAAGGTAGATTCATGGAAAATAAAGGCTGACAGATGGAGAACAGAAGCAGAAAACAAGGAAGCAAAGGGCAACCGGACAAATCTCCTAATTGACTGACATCAGGCTCCAGAAAGACACTGTAGAGTCCTTCAGGGCACTGCCTTTGCTGTGTGAATACATGTCCTGTACAAGCCCTTTAACCTCTCCCTGTCCTAGTTTACCCAGCTGAAAATGGGTTTTTGAAAGCCAGCGGTTCCTCCCTGAGGTGCTGTTAAGCTTGTGGTAATGAATAACAAAGTGCTCCGAGGGCCGCAAATGGCATCACTGGGGTAAGAGCAATGCACCGAGTCTGTGTGATTCAGCTGCCTTCCTGGATGTTTTCCATTTCCCAAACACATACTGCTAAAAGGTGAATTTCTTTGTAATCCCCACAGAAAGCTTTAGAGGACTGAAGGTGCTCCTTCCACCCCTCCAAGCTCACTTTACACTTACCACCTGATCTGTCTTGCTTCTGCAAACCCTCTGCGGAGTGAATTTTGATTTGGGTGACTCTGCGTGGATAACCACAAAGAAGACTCCAACATGTCATTTTAGGCTTATCAGCTGTCAGCTCCCTGAAAAACCGTGGGGAAAGCAATTGAAGCAACAAATCACAGAGTCACAGAATGTTAGGGGTTGGAAGGGACCTCAAAAGATCAGCCAATCCACTTCTCCCACCACAGCAGGATCCCCTAGATGCAGTTGCACAGGAACACATCCAGGTGGGTTCGAAAACATCTCCTAAGAAGGAGACTCCACAACTTCCATGAGCAGCCCCTGCCAGGGCTCTGTCACCCTCACTGGGAAGGAGGTCCTTCTCACACTGATGTGGAACCTCCTCTGTTTCAGCTGACACCCTTGTCCTATCACTGGATGCCCCTGAGCAGAGCCTGGCTCCATCCTCCTGACACCTGCCCTTTCCATATTGATCAACATTCACCCCTCAGTCTCCTTTTCTCCCAGCTCAAGAGCCCCAGATCCCACAGCCTTTCCTCAGCAGGGAGAGGCTCCACTCCATCATCTTTGTGGCTCTGTGCTGGGCTCTCTCAAGCAAACAAATAATGGCTGTGGAAATCTGGCATCGGCACTCTTTCCTCACCCACCCTTTTAGAAGTTTGTTGTAACAGAACTTAAAAGGCTTAAGAAAACAAAACAGAGCCAAGTAATTCACGTCAGTGTCGCCTTTTACACGGGAGCAACAGTGGCGGGGAGAGCCACTGAACTTCAAATCATAACAAACAGCACCAATGCAAGAAATAAATTCAGTGGTCCTGATCTGATGAAACACTAGGTTTGCCCTCACAGACACCCACCAGTTTCAAAGGAGACGGTCAAAGACATAAACAGTATCGTCTGTGAGACACCAGTGCTCAAGTGTTCTGACCTAGAATGGAGGCAAACTACAGAAGCCAAATTAAAAGGTCAAAAGACCCAAATTGAATTGTCCACTGTGCTCCTGAGCAAAGATGTCCTGACCATGCCCAGATCCCAATGAACATCTGGAGATTGATGGAGGTGACCTTGAGCATCTCAGGGCCCAAGTGTCCGGAGCTGTATGATCTCAGGAGTGTCTGAGGGCAACAAAGCAATTATTTTCAAGGAGGTGCAGACAGCACAGGCAAGGGGAGATATCACAGAAGCAAAGAATCATCATGGCTGGAAGATCCTCAGGATCACTTGTCGGCGAGGCGTGATTTACTCGCCTGGGATCCAGGGTTGACCGAGAGGCTGTTCTTGTGGAAGCTCTAACAGGACTTTCACACTCAGACCAATATGATCTTGCAAAAGCCCAGAATGACCCAAGAATGAACCAGAATGAACGTTTATTAAACAAAGCCACTAACTTATATAGATTTCACAAAACCCGCCTCACGGGCAGTGCTATTGGACAGACGGCACGCCTCCTATGTTCTTACTGGAACAAGCTAGCTGTCCATACACCTGCAGACAGCAGGCAGTCCAGCCCTGCACCTCGTGCAGCCTCTAAAGCCGTCCCCTGCTGCATTTCACTGTTAACCAAAGTCCTCCAGCATAAGGACTGGATTGCTTACGCACTTATGTTCCTCTACAATCACCAAGTCCAGCCCTCATCCCAACAGCTCCCTGACCCCTACACTGTGGCCTCAAGTGCTCCAGCTGCTTGGTTTTTAAACACCTCCAGGCATGGGGACTCCACCACCTCCCTGGGAAGTCTGGTCCAGGGCCCAACCACTCCTCAGCAAACAACTTCTTCCTAAGATCCAATCTAACACTCCCCTGATGCAACCTGAGGCCATTTCCCCTTGTCCTATCATTAGTAATTTGGGAGAAGAGACCAGCACTAGCCTTGCTACAACCTCCTTTGAGGTAGCTGTAGAGAGCAAGAAGGTCTCCTCTCAGCTTCCTCATCTCTAGACTAAATAACCCCAGTTTCCTCAGCTACTCTATCATGTAGCTGTGAGCACAACCTACCTGAGTTTTGATGGCACGTCTGTGAAGAGCCTTAGGAGGAACTTTGTAGTGATGCCGGGATGGTAAGTCGTTGGGATAAGGACATAGCGGCCTTGCTTAAGGACTGTCTTCAAGAACACAGCACGTGTGTTGATGTAGGGAGATGTGGCCACTCTCTCCTGCACAGTGAGTTTGTGAAGTCGATAGCTTCTGTTATCCTCCACCTACAGCCACATAGCAGCGTAGGGATATTTACCCCAGCACAATTAAAACATAAAGCCATTTCTTAAGCAGTTCCTGGGGGCAAAGTCAACCCTACATTTTTTAATGTCGATCTCTTTTGGAGAAGGTCCCCCGTGAGTCTCCTCTAGGCTAAACATCTCCAGCTCCCTCAACCTCTCCTCATGAGTCTTTCCCTCCAGTGTCTTCCCCAGCCTTGTTGCTCCTCTGGACCTGGTCTAGCCCCTCCATCTCTTTCTTGAAGTGAGTGGCTCAGCACTGCCTCCAGTACTCAAGGGGAGGCCTCCCCAGTGCCCAGTACAAGGGGAGAATGATGTCCCAAGCCCTACTGATATTGTCCTTATTGTCCCTAGCCCTAGCACACTATTGCTGATCCAAGTCAGTATCACAGAACATTAGGAATTGCAAGGGACCTCACAAGATCAGCCACTCCAATCCCCCTGCCACAGCACCATCCTCCTAGATCCAGTCACACAGGAACATAGCCAGGAGGGTTTGAAACTTCTCCAGACAAGGAGACTCCACAACACCCCGGGGCAGACCCTGCCAGGGTTCTGGCACTCTCACTAGGAAGAAGGTCCTTCTCACATTGATGTGGAACCTCCTCTGTTCCAGCTCACACCTGCTGCCCCTTGTCCTATCACTGGGTGCCCCTGAGCAGAGCCTGGCTCCATCCTCCTGACAGCTGCCCTTTCCATATTGATCAACATTAATGAGGTCACCCCTCAGTCTCCTCTCCTCCAAACTAAAGAGATCCAGCTCCTTCTGGGCCACTGGGCACCTTGCTGTCCACCTTTCTGTTCACGTTTTCATTATACTCCAATAGTCCTGACAGTTCAATTAAATAACTGTTTGGGATCCCTTTGGTTCCTTTTCAACACACGGTGCTCACTCCCTACTCACTACCCCAACTCTGGAATACTCTCTTGACTCTTTGCCTAAGCAGCAAAAGAAATAAACTGCACTGCTCAAAGTCATTTGTTCAGCTCTATGCTAATGAAATGGAGGGAGGAGCCTGCTCCTCTGTTTATGTCAGTGGGGCTCACAGAATCACAGAGCATTAGGAATTGAAAGGGACCTCAAAGATCATCCAGTCCAATCCCCCCGCCACAGCAGGATCAAAGTGTTTCTGGGGTAGGAAAATCACTTGTGTCACTGAGTTCAAGTATAGTTTGAATTTATCTAAATTCAGTTGTGTTCAAGTAGCCCGATGTCAGCACTGGTGACTGAGTGCAGTACACGAGCAAAGCTCATGGTGAAGTGACAGCCAGACCCCACACTGAGAATCATGGCTCTGTCTGCCAAACATCTCATTGCCAGGGTGAAGCAGACTGCTGAGCAAACTCTAAACCAGGAGTTCAGAGGGTTGCCTACCTTCAGTATTTCAAAGCCAATTGGGATGTTGTCTCCTTTCCCTTCTTTCTTGTGTTTGCGGTGATCCTCCTGCTGTAATGAGATTAACACTTTGTCCTCGGTCTTCTTAACATCAAAGATGTACTAGTAGAAGAGAGAGGAGGATAAGCTGTTAGAAACACCTTAGGACTGGAGGATAAAGGCATCACCAAGGAAACAGAGAAATACAAAGGAGGCAAATGCAATGCACTCAGGGGTGGGATCAGAGTTCTCCATGGATCAGATGTTCCTAGTGATTCACTGCTGAACATTGCTGTGGATAATAAATATCTTTAAACTGTCAGAGACACTGAAACAGGTAACTCGGATAAATGACAGTGTGAGACAGGAATACACACATCTCCCTGCTGAGGAAAGGCTGAGACAGCTGGCTCTCTGAAGCTTGGAAAAAAGGAGAGAGAAGGGTGATCTCATTAATGCTGATCAATATGAAAAGGGCGGGTGTCAGGAGGATGGAGCCAGGCTTTGCTCAGGGGCATCCAATGATAGCACAAGGGGCAGCGGGTGTGAGCTGGAACAGAGGAGGTTCCACATCAGTATGAGAAGGAACTTGTTCCCAGTGAAGGTGACAGAGCCCTGGCAGGGGCTGCCCAGGGAGGTTGTGGTGTCTCCTTCTCTGGAGACGTTTCAAACCCGCCTGGAAATGTTCCTGAGCCACTGGATCTAGGAGGATGGTGCTGTGGCAGGGGGATGGGACTGGATGGGATACAGACTAAATCACATGGACCAAGTCCTCAGGCTGTTTGAGGGGGTAAATGGAGTTCTGTCATTAGAAGAACAGACTTGCTGCCCTTCTACAGCTGAGAAAGTGAAATAAGTCCAGGCAAGGCTTTATGAGTCCTGGATGTCTGACTCATCACCTCCAACCATGATCGGTCCTAAAACAAGTATCAAAACCCTTCTGAGACACTTCACAGACATGTGGGACACACGAAGAACCAGCACACTTGCAGGGGACAGACACTGGCAGCAAGGTTTCCGTCAAGGAGTCACTGTCAGCTCTTAAACAGGGCAGAGACTTTGGAAGCCCTAGATAAAGTGGCAACACTTCAATACCTCACAAAACACAGGGTTTCCCACCTGGGGATTCTGAAGGAAGGTCTCTTTGTTATCAAAGCATCCACCGGAGCAATTGAGCAGGGCCTCTGAGTTCTTTGCCCAAGCCCCACGCATCATTTTCTTCTCCCAGGTCTTGTGGATGCTGAAGTAGGAAGTGTTCACAACCCGGCAGATGTCCACGTCAGTGAAATTCTTACACCAGTCCTCAAATGTCATCCTGTTCCACAGGACACCAGGACAGTCATAGTTTATTTAAAAATAAACAGTGATACTCAGGCAAAGAGACAAAATAACACACAAAGTCTTCCAGTATTTTCAAAGAAGGTGATGCTGAGCTGCCCAGAGAACAAACTGATTCACTGGAAAGCTCTCCATGTGGAAACAGTTCTGAAGCCACAATCACATCGTCTTAATTTAGTTGAGAGACAGATCAGATCAGTGCTCTTGGTGACTGTGGATTTGTTTTGTTGCAGCTCCTAAGCCTAAGGGAGAGGCTCCATCTATCATGTTGGATTTGATAAGGTATGGTCTGCAATGGCAACACAGATGGATGACAGAACCCCCGACTCCCAGAATGTTAGGGAGTGGAAGGAACCATGAAAGATCAGCCACTCCAATCCCCCTGCCACAGCACCATCCTCCTAGATCCAGTCACACAGGAACATAGCCAGGAGGGTTTGAAACTTCTCCAGACAAGGAGACTCCACAACACCCCGGGGCAGACCCTGCCAGGGTTCTGGCACCCTCACTAGGAAGAAGGTCCTTCTCACATTGATGTGGAACCTCCTCTGTTCCAGCTCACACCTGCTGCCCCTTGTCCTATCACTGGGTGCCCCTGAGCAGAGCCTGGCTCCATCCTCCTGACAGCTGCCCTTTCCATATTGATCAACATTCATGGGGTCACCCCTCAGTCTCCTTTTCTCCCAGCTCAAGAGACCCAGCTCCCTCAGTCTTTCCTCAGCAGGAAGACTCTCCCATCCCTTCATCCTCTTTGTGGCTCTGCATTGGACTCTCTCCAGCAGCTCTGTGTCCTTCCGGAACTGAGTGGCCCACAACTGGACACAAGACTCCAGATGTGGTCTCAGCAGGGCAGAGCAGAATGGGAGGAGAATCTTTTTCCTTCTACTAACCATCCTCTTTCTGATCCGCCCCAGGATGCCACTGGCCTTCCTGGCCACCAGAGCACATTGCTGGCTCCTGGACATCCTGCTGGCCACCAGCACCCCCAGGTCCCTTCTTACTCCACTGCTCTCCAACAGGTCAGTCCCCACCCTATCCCGGTCCCTGGGATAGTTCTTGCCCAGATGCCAGACTCTACACTGCCCCAGTTACAGTTCATTAAATTTCTCCCCACCCAGCTCTCCAGCCTGTCAGCAGGATACCAAACAGCAGCACAGCCTGCTAGGGTGTCAGCTACTCCTCCAGTTACTCACTGTAACCAGGATCTCCAAACCCTTCACATGACTCACCAGAACTCTCCATCATTCTCAAGAGTGAGTCCCAAGCTCTTACGTTCTGATTTGCTGACTTTCTTCCACTCCTCAGAACTAAAATGAAAATATTGGGGGAAAAAAAAAGAGAGCAAAGGTTTCACATAACTAAAAAACTCTCACGTGGAAAAGAACGGCAGTCTATTGTTCACTGGAGTACTAGAAGGATGTGATATTCTGGAGCAGTGTAGGGTCTACAGGAGGAGCTTTAAGTAGGAATTGATTTGTAAGCTACTAGAAAAGAAGGAGATGGATGGGAAACTGGCACAACTGGAGCAGAACCTTATTGATTCCCTTTGTCACACTCTCCCTTAGGACACTGCAACAGCTGTTTGGAAGGTCATGAGAGATTGAGTCCACTTCCTGAAGGCCTTTCAAAGAAACTGGGTTTTCCTTCTCAGGAGTTTATTGAACACTTCAGTTAGACCAGAGTATTCCCTCTGTCTTTCAACCCTATAAATAGAACAGGCCTGAAGTCTGAGCTTTCCCCAGAGAGCCTCTGAAGGAGATGCTGTTGCAGCAGAACCCCAATGTCCAGTTCATAGAGTAACACTTCCTTGCCTGTGGTAAGTTATGAGTCCTGCATCGTCCTCTGAAGGCATCTTCCTCTTCCCACTGACTGCAAGGGAGCACAAGATCCTACATACAAGCAGTTTAATGCTTAGACAACAGGACAGAAGACAGCATGATCCCCTCTTCTCATGTCTTACTTAGAAAGAAACACAGCTCCTCACACCTTTTCCAGAAGTACCTGGTAAGTGAAGGCACTACCACAGGCTATGGGAGATGCGACAGCAGTATCCCAAAGTCAGAGAACTTGTTCCAGCTTTGTGATCATTTTCTGGTGTCATCTCTCTCTACAGATACCACAGCTTGCAGGTGACTCATTGTGGGATTCATACAGACAATTATTGAACGCACCACTGTTGGCACTGTTTGCTAATTTAGCCGGGAATTGTTTTGGTACTGCGCAGACAGAACCTGATTTCTTCTTTATTGCTATCAGAATCATGAGATCATGGAAAGAATACTCCGGTTTAGCCTGCAAGTCGATGCAAGGATTTAAAGAACCAGTGGGTATGTGTTGTTTTCTCCAGTTTGGCATCAGCAGGATTTGTTAACCAAGCAACAGTGAGAACTGCGTGGGGATAATTAAACCTCTATCTCTTGATTAGACAAAAAGGGAGCCAATCAAGGGGAAGGAATAGGATATTAGTTGGATATCTAGAACCTCTGTGTCAACTTTCACAGAATCACAAAACAATAGAGATTTGAAGGAACCTCGAAAGGTCAGCCAGTCCAATCCCCCTGCCACAGCAGGATCCCCTAGATCCAATTGCACAAGGACATGGCCGAGTGGGTTTGAAACGACTCCAGAGAAGGAGACTCCACAACCCCCCTGGGCAGCCCCTGCCAGGGCTCTGGTACCCTCATCGAGAAGAAGGTCCTTCTCATATTTACACGGAACTTCCTATGTTCCAGCTGACACCCGGTGCCCCTTGTCCTATCACCAGATGACAATGAGAAGAGCCTGACTCCATCCTCCTGACACCCACCCTTCACATGTTCATCAACATTAATAAGGTGACCCCTCAGTCTTCTTTCCTCCAAGCTCAAGAGACCCAGCTCCTTCAGCCTTTCCTCATGAGGGAGGTGTTCTACTCTCTTCATCATCAAGCAATAATACCTTTTGTTATTGTCCCTTAGCTGGTACTTCTAGCATGAAACCAAGTAATATCTCTTCTATTCTCTTTAAGCCCAATTCCCTTTCCTCCTCTTTTTCATTTCCCTTTCCTTCTTCCCAAATTGAGTAGCACTTTTCTGCATTTTTTAAACTACGTGAATAGAACTCTATAGGGTGTGTTTGGTCGCCAGGTCCCCGCTACCTTGCATGTAGAGACGGGCTATGAACTCCAAAACCCCATTCAAGATGGAGTGGGTCTGTTAGATGGATTGATCCTGGCTCTGGCAGGGGGATTTGACTGGATGATCTTTTGAGGTCACTTCCAATCCCTAATGACCTGTGATTCTGTGACCCTAAAGCCTGCCAAGTATTTGGCAGGAAGGAAAATGGGCATTTGTTTGCCATAACAAATATTTCAAAACCTATTTGGAAGTTGTATGGACGCTAGTTGGAAATTCACCATTTCATTCTGTTAGGCCAAACCCCTGAGTCACCCGTGCTTCTACTGGCAGCTGGGTCAACACAAGGGCTAGTCGGGAACCACAAGAACTTTAACTGAAGGCACTGTAGCTCCTCTGAGCACTCTTCACATTTCTCCTGAACCAAACTCTTTGAACACAACAGATTTTTGCTAGCTAAAGAGTGGAAGACAACGCTATTGGTAAGAAAGCTGCGTTATTAGATGCTAACTGTAGCTGGTAAGAACAGTGCTGAACTGGGACATCCCAGTTAAATGGTCTTAATGTGTAAATTGCCAGCTATGCAATATATCCCCCCTCCAGCAATCATTCCTGGCTCTGTAGGGGTGCTGCCTCTTAAGCTCATGGCCCACACTAAAATTAATTAGAAAACAATTCAAGAAATCACAAACATGGCAATTCTACATGTTTTCTACCAGACACCTAAGTTATCTGGACTTGTACCATCCCCAGCAGCTAGCAACTAGAGATGAGAAAGTGAGCCACAGACAAACTCAGCAGTAAAGCCTGGAACAAACATGTTCTTGACTCATCACCATCACCTTACATGCTCCTGTGTGCCAGAACAATGATGCCTACAGGTCCAGGAAGCCATAGCCTCCTGGCTCCTCCCAATGGATTCACTGGCTCAGAGAGTGCTGCACTTGGGAAGAGATGCCCAACAGTTCAGCCACCAGTGAGTAGGGTGGATTGATGTTGAGTCTCAATGATGTTTAACCATGCAGCCCTAATCAGGCAATGGGTTCACCTCACTTACTTGTCACTCCAGGCACCGTTCCACTCTCTTTTTCCCCAGGGGTTTCTCAGCCTGATCATGAACAGCTTTTCTGCTTTAAAAGAGAACGTCAGCCTTTCTCCAAGGCGCAGTTTCCGAACTGCAGTCACCGAGTAGGCATGGCCGATGATAAGTCCCAGATCTGTCTCTGCTTCATTGGAATGTTCATTGGAAGCCTCGAGCACCAAGAATGACAATTAAGAAAAGTTAAATTGCATCATTAAGAGACATAACAGCTACACAGTAAAGGGGCAGGATGGGGAAGTCTTATTTCCTTTCATAGAGCTATATGTTTCCTTCCCACATGATATGACTGTGAGTAAGCAACAGCATTGGGAAACTGATGAGTCTTTGGTGTGGTCTTTCCCATTATAGTGCCAGACAAGTCCTGGGCAAGGAGATTCACAGAATGATTGAGGCTGGAAAAGTCCTCTGAGCTCATCTAGCCCAGCCCAGGACCTAACATCACCCCATTGGCCAGATCAGGGCACTAAGGATCACAGCCAGTCTGTCTTTAAACACCTCCAGGGACAGGGACTCCAACCCTGGAAGTTCCAGAGAATGATCCTTTTCCTGCAGGCTGCACTTTCAAAATCATTTTCAATCAAGCATTTAGGAAACATTCTGGTGCCATGGCAATCCGTTAGCCTTGCACGTGCTAAAGGAACTTCAGGGTCATGATACCTGAGGAGGCTGCCTCACAGGAGCCAGCAGAGCCAAGTTTTGCTGGTTAATGCTAATGGGGAATTTGACTAACACACAGACCTATCCGAACAACCAAGTGATCTCAGCCTTTGAGCTCAGCTCCAGGTCACACTGATGAGGGGACTGAATCAGCACAACCACAGTCAAGAACTCAGCAGCCAACTCAGCAGCTACACGGCAGCAGAACTGTCTTCTGTCAACAGATTTCTCTAAGAAAAAAGGGAATGGGATGCTGCCGGTCTGGCCTGTAATTGAGGGCATTCGAGGTGGATTAACCTCGGGTCAGCACATGACTGTGGCTGTTGAGAAAGAAGAGCAGTTCGGATCCACCACGAAGGGGCAGCATGAACAGCTCTGTGTTCTTCCAGTTGTATTTTGTGGCTCGTGGAGTGTAACTTGGCTGCCAGCGCTGCCAGCTTGTAAGCTTTTTCCATATGAAGCTTCTCCAAGACACAAAAACACAGAACCTCCTCAGACTTGGGGATGACGGGCTGGAGAGCAGCCTGGCAGAGAGGGATCTGGCAGGACTGGGTGACAACTGGCTGAACAGGAGCCAGCAGGATGCACATGTGGCCCGGAAGGCCAATGGCATCCTGGCTTGGATCAGCAACAGTGCGACCAACAGGAATAGGGATGTCACTGTCCCCCTGGACTGGGCACTGGGGAGGCCTCCTCTCCAGTACTGGGAGCAGTGCTGGGCCCCTCACTTCAAGAAAGAGATGGAGGGGCTGGAGACGGTCCAGAGGAACAAAAAGGCTGGTGAAAGGACTAGAAGTAAAGGCTGATGGGGACAGGCTGAGGGAGTTGGGAATGTTCAGCCTGGAGAAGAGGAGACTCTAGGAGGGTACCTTCTCCCTCCCTCTCTACAACTATCTGAAGGGAGGTTGTAGTCAGGTGGGGGTCAGGCTCTTCTCCCAGGCAACCAGCACCAGGGCAGAGCCTGAAGCTGCCAAGGGAGGGTTAGGTTGGATGTTAGGAAGCTTTTCCTCAGGGAAAGGGTGATCAGAGCCACCATAGCCCAGGACAGTGGGGGACTCCCCATCCCTGGAGGTGTTGAAGGGGCTGTGGCCCTTAGTGCCCTGGTCTGGCCGCTGGGGTGATGCTAGGTTCTGGGTTGGGCTGGATGATCTTGTCCAGCCTCAATCATTCTGGGATTCTGTATATTTATGCTAATACTGTCAGTTTTTCTAGCTTTCTTTTTATCCACGGACACAAACCCTTCCAATCCATCTCCAAAATCCACACCTACCGCAATGTAACAGCTGATCAACCCGCCTCGTTTATGCACCTTCAGCAAGTCTTCAAACAGCTTCATCTGCTCGGAAATAACCTCACCGTACTTGCCCTGCACCAAATCAATTGATTCCGCCACTGCTCCAGTGAAATCCACAAGTGCATCTGCAGCGCTGCCTCCGTCTAAAGCTTCGTAGGACCCAGCCAGCCTGCAGGTAACACAGAATATTCTCAGTCACCACGAGGACATTACAAGTGATCTTATTTGTCTTGCAGGTGATGTATTTGTGTCTCACCAAGGCAATAACAAAACAGAGTAAAGAAACCCCAGATTGCAGATGAGCCCTTGTGGTGTTCCTAGTAAAGGAGTGTAATGGTTCTTAAGGCTTTGGGCTGCACTTTGCTATGATGTACCCTCTCCATGCAGATTACATGAGCAATTGTCAGTTTTCCTTAATTTCTCTACTGGCAGCAAATCCAAACCTATCACAGAATCACAGACCATTAGGGATTGGAAGGGACCTCACAAGATCATCCAGTCCAATCCCCCTGCCACAGAAGGATCCCCTGGATCCACTCGCACAGGAACATATCCAGGCGGGTTTGAAATGCCTCCAGAGAAGGAGACTCCACAACCCCGCTGGGCAGCCCCTGCCAGGGCTCTGGCACCCTCACTAGGTCCTTCTGATATTTATATGGAACCTCCTCTGTTCCAGCTCACACCCGGTGCCCCTGGTCCTATCACTGCATGCCCCTGAGCAGAGCCTGGCTCCATCCTCCTGACATCCACCCTTCCCATATTGATCAATATTCATGGGGTCACCCCTCAGTCTCCTCTTCTCCCAGCTCCAGAGACCCAGCTCCCTCAGCCTTTCCTCATCAGGGAGATGCTCCCCTCCCTCCGTCATCCCTGTGTCTCTGCACTGGACTCTCTCCAGCAGCTCCATGTCCTTCTGGAACTTGAGGGGCCCACAGCTGGACACTAGATTCCAGATGTGTCTCAGCAGGGCAGAGCAGAGGGGCAGGAGAACCTNCTAGGTTCTGGGTTGGGCTGGATGATCTTGTCCAGCCTCAATCATTCTGGGATTCTGTATATTTATGCTAATACTGTCAGTTTTTC
This sequence comes from Rhinopomastus cyanomelas, assembly GCA_013400115.1. Taxonomy (NCBI): domain Eukaryota; kingdom Metazoa; phylum Chordata; class Aves; order Bucerotiformes; family Rhinopomastidae; genus Rhinopomastus; species Rhinopomastus cyanomelas. The sequence continues at coordinate 188,120 of VXBP01001620.1, forward strand.
TAGCTTTCTTTTTATCCACGGACACAAACCCTTCCAATCCATCTCCAAAATCCACACCTACCGCAATGTAACAGCTGATCAACCCGCCTCGTTTATGCACCTTCAGCAAGTCTTCAAACAGCTTCATCTGCTCGGAAATAACCTCACCGTACTTGCCCTGCACCAAATCAATTGATTCCGCCACTGCTCCAGTGAAATCCACAAGTGCATCTGCAGCGCTGCCTCCGTCTAAAGCTTCGTAGGACCCAGCCAGCCTGCAGGTAACACAGAATATTCTCAGTCACCACGAGGACATTACAAGTGATCTTATTTGTCTTGCAGGTGATGTATTTGTGTCTCACCAAGGCAATAACAAAACAGAGTAAAGAAACCCCAGATTGCAGATGAGCCCTTGTGGTGTTCCTAGTAAAGGAGTGTAATGGTTCTTAAGGCTTTGGGCTGCACTTTGCTATGATGTACCCTCTCCATGCAGATTACATGAGCAATTGTCAGTTTTCCTTAATTTCTCTACTGGCAGCAAATCCAAACCTATCACAGAATCACAGACCATTAGGGATTGGAAGGGACCTCACAAGATCATCCAGTCCAATCCCCCTGCCACAGAAGGATCCCCTGGATCCACTCGCACAGGAACATATCCAGGCGGGTTTGAAATGCCTCCAGAGAAGGAGACTCCACAACCCCGCTGGGCAGCCCCTGCCAGGGCTCTGGCACCCTCACTAGGTCCTTCTGATATTTATATGGAACCTCCTCTGTTCCAGCTCACACCCGGTGCCCCTGGTCCTATCACTGCATGCCCCTGAGCAGAGCCTGGCTCCATCCTCCTGACATCCACCCTTCCCATATTGATCAATATTCATGGGGTCACCCCTCAGTCTCCTCTTCTCCCAGCTCCAGAGACCCAGCTCCCTCAGCCTTTCCTCATCAGGGAGATGCTCCCCTCCCTCCGTCATCCCTGTGTCTCTGCACTGGACTCTCTCCAGCAGCTCCATGTCCTTCTGGAACTTGAGGGGCCCACAGCTGGACACTAGATTCCAGATGTGTCTCAGCAGGGCAGAGCAGAGGGGCAGGAGAACCTCTCTCGATCTGATAACCACCTCCTTTCTGATCCACGCCAGGATGCCACTGGCTTTCTTGGCCATAAGGGCACACTGCTGGCTCCTGGCCATCCTGCTGGCTGCCAGGACCCCCAGGTCCCTTTCTCCATTGCTGCTCTCCAACAGGTCAGTCCCCAGTCCCTGGGATTGTTCTTGTCCAGATGCCAGACTCTGCACAGCCCTGGTTATAGTTCACTGAATTTCTATGGAAAGTATGATGGAGTTGAAAGGCAACACAAGAAGATGCATCGAAGGGACAGCACAGAGAACTGAAAGGACAATGAATTAGCTCCTACTTCGCATAAGCCTTCTCCAGTAATGCACTCCAGAATTCATTTTTCATGTTGGAATGGCAGTAGATCAACTCCCCGTTGACTGTTGGCAGCAGATCATCAACAACCACCTCTGTCCATTCTCCAAAGCACCAGAAACGGAAACGGAAAATCCCAGCATATTTCTCTGGGTTCTTAGGGTCCCATTCTTGTTCATTGAAGTCTGGAATCACCTAAGAAACCATGGGAAGGAAAATTCACTGAATGTTAAGATTTATTCAGAGGACAGACTGGGCTGGGACATGTGCTGTGCTGGTATTCAGATTCATCAGCAGCTGAGCTTTAATAGGTGAAGCTGTGAAAAAAACAGAGAGAATTTGGTACCACATCAAACATAGTCCCACTTCAGACAGTCTTTTACACAGACACAGAGCATTAGGGGTTGGAAGGGACCTACAGGGGTCATCGAGTCCAACTCCACTGCTCAAGCAGGATCATAAAATATAGGGCAGGTCACACAGAAACACATCCAGAGGGGTCTGGAAAGTCTCCAGAGAAGGAGACTCCACAACCTTCCTGGCCAGCCTGTTCCAGTGCTCTGTAACCCTCACAGTAAAGAGATGTTTTCTCACACTGAGATAGAAATTCCTGTGCTTCAACTGACATCCATTGCCCCTTGTCCTGTCACAGGACACAAGGGAAAAGAGACTGTCTCTTTCTTCTTGACACCCAGCTCTCATGGATTTATAGACATGGATTAAGTCTCCTTGTGACCTTCTCCTCTCCAAGCTGAAAAGCCCCAGGTCTCTCAATCTCTCCTCATTAGGCAGGTCCCCTGATCATCCTTGTGGCCCTCTGTTGGACTCTCTCAATCAGATCTCTGTCCCTCTTGAACCAGGGAGGTCAGAACTGGACACAATACTCCAGATGTGGCCTCACCAGCACAGAATAAACTCTGCATTTAGCAGTGTAAAGTTCAGACTGAGTTGCACAGAAAGAAAAAACAGCAGCTGTAGCACCCTCTGGCTCTGCTATTATCTCTTCTTTGATGCTTAATGGGACTGTGGTAGGCAGAGGTCTCATAACATGAAAAATGAACTCCTAAAGATGATCTGAACACACCCAAACTCACCACTCACCAGAGGCATGTTAGACCTACAGGGAGGGGAAAACACAGTCATTGATCAGCAGGGAAACAGCCAGCGCTTACTGGATTCCATGTACCAAGCACAGTGATCACCTACCTGTTGCCAGAGGGTCTTCCTCAGAGCCAAGCAGGAGCACGCAGCCACAAACCAGCAGTTCCCCACTTTGCCCTGGTGTAAGTCGTGGGAGCTGATTCCATTCACAGACAGGCGAGGGTCTTCACAGAGGTCCTAACAAAGCAAACCAGAGATTACTCGAAGTTCCATTCCAGAAATGAGGGTAGCATCCAGCCAGCTGCTTCTCTCCACAACTACTCTTCATCACATTCCCACTGAAGCGTAGAGTTCCTGTACCAGAACTGTCAAAAGGCCCCTGGCACTGAGTACTTCTGAAGCATCAGGGTATGAAAGATTATTTCAGTTTTCATGGTAGGTTGTGTTGCCTTATCTGAACACCAGGACTGGAATGAACTCAACACCTGGAAGACTTGTTTGATATTAGGGCAGCTAATGAATTTAAAGCAAGGAAAAGGAGGAAGTATTACATGAAAGCTAATGAATTTAAAGCAAATGAAATGAAAAGGTGAAAGAATTAGGAGGCTTTGACCAATAGAAAAAACAAATCAAGAAAAGTATCATGGGATTGGATATTTCAGGGTCCCTTCCAATTCCTAATATTCTGTGACTCTGTGATCACTCAAAATGAGAAGACGTCCCTAGTCCTGCTGGCCACACTATTCCTCCCCCCAGCTTGATGTCACATGTTAATTTACTAAGAGCAGACTCAATCAGCCCTTGTCCAGGTCATCGATAAAGATGTTGAACAGAACTGGGCCCAGCACTGATCCCTGGGGGATACCACTGGTCAGCTGTAGGCAGCACCATTCACAGCCACTCCCAGTGGCCAGTCATCCAGCCAGGTTTAACCCAGCGGAGGGTGTCCGCATCCAAGCCCCAGGCTGCCAGCTTTTCCAGGAGGATGTTGTGGCAGACTGTGTTGGAGGCTTTGCTGAAGTGTAGCAGACCCCATCCACAGCCTTCCCCTCATCCACCAGGAGGGTCACCCAGTCCCAGAATCCCAGAACATTAGGGATTGGAAAGGACCTCAAAAAGATCATAGAGTTCAATCCCCCTGCCACTAGCAGGATCACCTAGATCCAGTCGCACGGGAACATGGCCAGGTGGGTTTGAAATGTCTCCAGAGAAAGAGACTCCACAACCCCTCTGGGCAGCCCCTGACAGGGCTCTCTCACCCTCACCATGAAGAAGTTCCTTCACACCAGATTGGTTAGGCAGGACCTTCTTTTCCTAAACCCATGCTGGCTGGGCCTGATCCCCCAGTTGCCTTGTTTCCATGCATCTCTGGCAGTAATAATTTCTAGTTTGTTTTTCCTTTCAAAATGTTACTGGCACAATACTCATGTGATGAATTTAGCCTCCAGGGATGAACTGAGCCTTCAGGGACGACCTGTCCAAACTTCTCTGTGACTAGAGAAAGCCAAAATTTCATTTGGTTTAGAAGGAACTAAGCACTACTGTGTATTACAACCATCTTCTCCGATTTGGCTTGGTTTGCTAAAAAGAACCATATCCAATGCCCAGTTTGTTAATTGAAGAATATCTCACACCGTCCTTGGAGTTAAAAAACAGAACAGCATGTGGCAGCTGCCAAACATATGGACGAGATTAGCCTCTGCTGACCACTAGGCTCCAAAGCAAACGCAGACCAGCAGAACTTTGAAACTCCCTGTTTCTACCAGTCGCTAAACTTAAGGATCCTGCCAACCACCATCTGAGGAATTACAGAGAAGAGTAACATGAATCACACAGAATCATTAAAGTTGGAAGAGACCCCTGGGATCAGAGAGTCCAACCATCAACCCCATTCTACAAGATTAAACCAGATCCCCCAACACCACATCTGAGAAACTTTTAAACTCATCCTGGGATGGGGACTCAACCCCCACCCTGGGCAGCCCATCCCAGTGCCTGACCACACTCTCCAGGAATTCAACCCTCCCCTGTTGAATCTTTAAGCCAGGGGTCCTCAAACTTTTTAAACAGGGGGGCCGATTCACTGTCCCTCAGACAGTGTCAGGGGCTGGGCTATAGTTTGTGCTGCCTGGCTTGTCCTGCCTGGGAGCTGGAGGGAGGAAGGGAGAGACGGGGCAGCCGCCCACCTCAGCCCGGCAGTGCAGTTGGCAGGAAGTAATCTGCGGCTGCTCGGTTTCCACCCCCTAACCCCCGGCCCTGGCAGGGTGGGGGTAAATACCGGCGGGCCGCATTGGAGACCCTGGGGGGCTGTATCCGGCTCGCGGGCAGGGGTTTGAGGACCCCTGCTTTAAGCCCTTCCCTCTGCCTCTGTTGCTAATGATCTGTGAGAAGAGACCAGCATCTCTACAGTGTCCTTTCAGATAGCTGTAGAGAGCAATAAGGTCTCCCCTCAGCCTCCCCTTCCTCAAACTAAACAGCCCAAACTTTCTCCATCTCTCCTCATCAGATTGATTTTCCAGGCCCTGGAGAATAACTACAGCTAACTGTCATAGAATCATAGAATCATTAGGGATTGGAGGGGGCCTTGAAAGATCATCTAGTCCAATCCCCCTGCCACAGCAGGATCACCTAGACCAAGTCACACAGGAACTGTGAACCAACCTCATGGAAAGGAAGGTAGTAAAGACAATATTTACTCTGAGCTTGTGCAGCTGAAGATGCAGAGATTGTCTGTCCTGTAACACACCCCAGCTGTGCTGGCATGTACATAGAAACCCTCTCCAACAGTGGCTCTTTTCCAAGGCAACTGCAGATAGCCCTACAAAGGAAAAATAACCAAGTCCAACTGTGCTAGAGACTTCAAGGCATGCAAAGTGCCTGCTTACGCCTGAAAAAATCTGCCTATGGAGTGAAAAAAGAGAAACCTTAAGGCACAAATGTGCCCTTTACAGCTTTTCCTTTAGAGCTCTAACCTCTCGGAGAACAATTACAAGAGAAACCTCATCAAAAGAGAACCAGGGTCAGATATCACAGAATCCCAGAACATTAGGGGTGGGAAGGGACCTCGAAAGATATTCCAGTCCAATCTCTGGTTGAGATCAGGAAGTGACTTTATCATCACGTAAATCAACAAGAGGGAAATCTAGCCTTCGTGTTGCTGTCTGTACACTATGAGCTCAGGATGTGTAGCCCCTCTGTAAACTCCATTCCTGTTGCCCAGCAACCTCAGTTTCTCGGAACAAGGCAGTACCCAATCCAGCTTAAAATTAAAACCCAACTGTACACAGGCAGGGGGAAGACACCAGCAGTTCACTCCAGCCTTGTATAAAACAAAGCTCTTAGATGGGAATTGAGAAATGCTTTTCACCCTCCTCCCTCCCCAGTAAATCCTGTTGCCAAACCAGATACATCACAGACATTTTTATGGGCTTTTTTCTGCTCTCAGTTTGGGGCTGGTGGTGACCAACACTCAGTGAACGGGTTTCAGCCTTTTCCTGCCTATGGGACACGCAGATTTGGGAAGGATCCAACTCAATGTTTTGGCGTTAAAAATCCCCACAAGCATTGGGCAACATGGTGTGTGTCTTGGCTGCCTCTAGATTTCACCTGACCCTTGGAGCACTGGAGCTGCTCTCATGCAGAATGCTGACAGCTGCTGGAAAGGGGACAGATGATGTGCCGTAGGGCTGACCTTTTCCTCAACCTCAGAACAAGGCATTTACTGAAGCTCTTGCAATCCTCTTCCATTCCAGAAATCATTCAAGACTATGATGAAAGCATTTCTGTTCTCCCAAGACCCTCTCAGAGGTATTTCATAGTATCTCTTGCAGCACCACCTTAGCTTGTGACCTTTTCACAGAATCACAGAACATTAGGGATTGGAAGAGACCTCAAAAGATCATCCAATTCAATCCCCCTGCCACAGCAGGATCCCCTACATCCAGTCGCACAGGGACATGGGCAGACAGGTTTGAAACGTCTCCAGAGCAGGAGACTCCACAACTTCCCTGGGCAGCCCCTGCCAGGGCTCTAGCACCCTAATTGGGAAGAAGGTCCTTCTCACACTGATGAGGAATCTCCTCTGTTCTAGCTCACACCCGCTGCCCCTGGTCCTATCAGTAGGTGTCCCTGAGCAGAGCCTGGCTCCATCCTCTTGACATCCACCCTTCACATATTTATCAACATTCATGAGGTCACCCCTCAGTCTCAGTTTCTCCCAGCTCCAGAGATCCAGCTCCCTCAGCCTTTCCTCATAAAAGAGATGCTCCCCTCCCTTCATCATCTTTGTGGCTCTGCACTGGACTCTCTCCAGCAACTCTGTATCCTTCTGGAACTGAGGAGCCCCAAACAGGACACCTCCTGGAGGACCTTTTCAGCCATGATGATTCTATGTTTCTATGTTTTAATTTATTGAAAAAGCCAAACCAAACCAAGTCTGTGGATCTCAGATCAACTGGCCTTTTTCCTCTGGTGGGAAGGAGAGATTCTGGACATTTTCAGTAATAACTAGCTGTACAGTTCCTTTGAGAAACAGGTGGCAGAGGCAGCTTAACCCTATTTCTGCAAAGAGCAACCTACCAAAGCAGAGGAAATGTCTCTGGATTAAACAGTGTAGGTTCAGATTAGACATCCGGAAGAAATTCTTCCTGGACAGTGTCGTCAGGCACTAGGATGGGCTGCCCTGGGTGGTGCTTGAGTCCCCATCCCTGGATGTGTTTAAAAGTTGCTTAGATGTGGTGTTGGGGGCTCTGGTTTAGGGGTGACCTTGTGGAGTGGGGTTGATGGTTGGACTCTCTGATCCCAGGGGTCTTTTCCAACTTGAATGATTCTGTGAAACACAAGTTAACAGCGGGCAGGTCTGAAGACAGACAGCTTAGAGCAACTCCCCGCCACACCTCCAAACACACTAGCGTCGCTGAGGTCAGACACAGGCCAGGAGTACACTCGCAGTTCATCAAACTAAAAGGCCACCCGCTCTTTTTGTGTTTAGTTTGTTTTTTACTGCTTCCTCCAACCATGTTTTTCCTTAGATGGGACAGAGAAACAATAAGCAAAGGAGATTGGCAAACGTTGCAACATGGAAATGTTCAGCACAGAATAAACAATTCCCAGCTCCATGCTCCTGACTGATCAACTCTGCCAGGGGAGGCAGCTGTTTACTTTGCCTGACAACAAGCATCAGTTTGGCTCAGTGATCATGGCCTTTGGTCTGGCCACTCTGACCCTAACCTGGCTCTCAAGGGCCTGCTAACCAGTAAAGTCCAAGTACTTCATCACTGTCTTTTACAAGGTTGAGAATATGCTGTTTATGGAAAAGCATCTGGTAGATTTCAGAAAATCACCCTTTTTTGTTTGGATGGGCTTTGTTGTCGCCCTAACCCCTACACCATGGCCTCAAGTGCTCTAGCTACTTGGTTTTTAAACACCTCCAGGGACGGGGACTCCACCACCTCCCTGGGAAGTCTGGTCCAGTGCCCAACCACTCTCACTCAGCAAAGAACTTCTTCCTGAGATCCAGTCTAAACCTCCCCTGATGCAACTTGAGGCCACTTCCCCTCATCCTATCATTAGTAATTTGGGAAAAGGGATCAGCACCAGCCTTGCTACAACTTCCTTTGAGGGAGCTGTAGAGAGCAAGAAGGTCTCTCAGCCTTCTCGAGACTAAATAACCCCAGTTCCCTCAGCTGCTCTCCACAGGACCTGTTCTCCAGCCCTCTCCCCAGCCTTGTTGCCCTTCTCTGGGCCCGCTCCAGCCCCTCAATGTCCTTTTGATCCTGTGGTGCCCAAATCTAGATCCAGTACTCCAGGTACAGTCTCACAAGAGCTGAGCACAGGGGCACCATCACCTCCCTACTCCTGCTGGATACCTTGTTCCTGATCCAGGCCAGGATGCCGTTGACCTTCTTGGCCACCTGGGCACCCTGCTGGCTCCTATTCAGCCGGCTGTCAGACAACACCTCCAGGTCTTTTCCACCCAGCAGCTCTCCAGTCCCTCTGTCCCCATCCTGTAGCTGCTAGGGGTTGTTGTGACCGAAGTACAGGATCCGGCCCTGGGCTCTGTTCAACCTCATCCCACTGGCCTCACCCCATTGCTGCAGCCTGTCCAGCCCCCTCTGCAGAGCCTCCCTACCCTCAAGCTGTTCCTTCAGTCTTCTGGTGTCACTCACTCCTTACATTCATTGCCCAGACCAGGTGAGAGCTGAAGCCAAGGCGGTGCCATCAGCATCTAGTTCTACACAGGAGTGAGGAAAGGTCCAGGCAGTGAGGTGTTATGAAATGATGATCAACACCAGCACCCATCAAAGTGCTCAGAAGGCTCAGAAGATGCAGGCAAAAGGAGGAATACTGAAGGTGTTGCTAAGGAATGAAACAAACAGACCAGTGGCGAGAAAGAACCTGAAATCCGTGACGTCTGTTTGACAGCAGGAATCTCCCTGCTTGCCGAACAGTTGAAGCTCTACAAAAAATAAAGTTAAATCCAAAGTGATAGAGCAGCACTTGTTTTACTGCTGAACACTATAAGCTCAGTCATATCCTCAGCTCATCTCTCGTAATTCACTGGAAAGAGGTTTATCTAAACATCTTGAAAGCAATCGGCAGCTCCGATAAAACATTATCTCAGAAAGAAGTTCATTTAGCAATAAAGCTCTCAGCAGTAAAGTTATTGGCTCATGAGATAAGTTCTATGGGTTTTAAGTGATGAAACTAAAACTCACATCAGTGATTTCCAAAGGTTGTAGGCAGGTGGGAGTCAGGCTCTTCTCCCAGGCAACCAGCACCAGAATGAGAGGACAGGACCTGAAGCTGCATCGGGGGAGGGTTAGGTTGGAAGTTAGGACGCCCTTTCTCATGGAAAGGGTGATCAGCGTGTGGACAGGACTGCCCAGGGCAGTGGGGGAGTTCCCATCCCTGGAGGTGTTAAAGGGCAACCTGGCTGTGGCCCTTAGTGCCCTGGTCTGGCCACTGTGGAGATGTTAGGTCCTGGGCTGGGCTGGATAAGCTCAGAGGGCTTCTCCAGCATTAATCATTCTGTGATTCTGTGATCATCTGAGATGACAGAAACAGAATCACAGTATTTACCTCCCCCCCTGCCCCACAGGAGGTTGGGGAGTGGAAACTGAGCAGTTGCAGATTACTTCCTGCCAACTGTGCCCAGGGGCTGAGGTGGGCGGCTCCCTGTCTCTTCCTCCCTCCCTCCAGCTCCCAGGCAGGACAAGCCAGGCAGCACAAACTATAGCCCAGCCCCTGACACTGTCTGAGGGACAGTGAACTGGCCCCGTTTAAAAAGTTTGAGGACCCCTGACCTAGACCAAGTCACACAGGATTGACTTTCTACCTGTTGGAATGATCTTGTTTTGTGCTTCAAACTAGTGGTTCTTGAATGTTAGCCAGCTACCTTGGGCCCCTTTACCTGCCAGTACCATGTCCCATGGGATTTCCTCCAACACTTGCTTGGAAGGGCCAAAGTTGGCCCTCCTGAAGTCCAGGGTTGTGATTCTGCTAGCTATTCTGTTCCTGCCACCTGAGATCCTGAACTCCACCATCTTGTGGTCACTGCAACTGAGGCTGCCCTCAACCTTCACTGCTTCAACAAGACCCTCCTTGTTGGTGACTACAAGACCCAGCAGCGCTCCTCTCCTAGTGGGCTCCTCCACCATTTGCATCAGGAAATTGTCACCTAAACCTCCTAAAGTCTTTTGTTGTGAGAAACCTGTCTCCCAGGAAGAGAAGTTTGAGAGGTGTTGGTAACTCAAACATGATCTTGAGTAGACATCAAATTCCAGCTCATCTCAGGGCAGAGCGCTCCACCTCTAAGAGCTGCAGAACCACTTCTGTTCCAGCACTGCTCCTCTCTTTCCAGTTCTCATTTCTTTATGATGAACCAGGAAAAGTATCTCGGCCAGCTGGAACTCTACAATCCCATCAGGGACACTGAAATCATTCCAGCTCATCTGTGTCTCCAGTAACATCTCTGCCAGTCCTTGCCACACAGGCCACAACCAAGAGAAGATGATGAGTCAGCGTTTAACCCCACCCTCGCACTAACACTCATATTCATTATTTTATTCAGTCCAGGTCTAACAGTCAAAGCAAAGTTAGGAGAAAGCCTAAGGGAACCTAAGTCTTCAAAGGCAAAGAGAAGGACCTGTTTCTAATAACACTGAGGTTTGCCCAAGTTGCCTCTTGCTTATCTTGTTGCTTAAGTTTCCACCACATCCATTCCAAGCCAGCAATGGGCCCTGGCAGCCAAGAAGGCCAACAGCATCTAGGGGTGGATCACAAGAGGGGTGGTTAGCTAACCTCCCCCTCTAGAAAGCCCTGCTGACACCACAGCTGGAATCTTGTGTCCAGTTGTGGGCCTCTCAGATCCAGAAGGGCATAGAGCTGCTGGAGAGAGCCCAGCACAGAGCCACAGAGATGATGGAAGGAGGGGAGCATCTCCCCGATGAGGAAAGGCTGAGGGAGCTGGGGCTCTTGAGCTGGGAAAAAAGGAGCCTGAGGGGTGACCCCATGAATGTTAATCAATATGTGAAGGGTGGGTGTCAGGAGGATGGAGTCAGGCTCTGCTCAGGGGCACCCAGTGATAGGACAGGGGCAGCTGGTGTTGGAACAGAGAAGGTTTAACATCAATAAAATAAGGACCTTGCTCATGATGAGAGTGCCAGAGCCCTGGCAGGGGCTGCCCAGAGAGGGTTGTGGAGTCTCCTTCTCTGGACATGTTTAAAACCCACCTGGATATGGTCCTGTGCGACTGGATGTAGGGAATCCTGCTGTGGCAGGGAAATTGGACTGGATGATCTTTTGAGATCGCTTTCAATCCTCAATGTTCTATGGTTTTGTGATTCTGTTCACTAGAGGGGATTTTAATTTTGAGTGTTTGACAGACTTCAGAAACTCTGCAGAAGTAACTTGGAATGATGTCCCTGCCTCTTCAAAGCACATTAGTCCTGTTGGTATCTATAGTTTTCACTCTGCATGCTCTGGAAAGTTCTTTCAGCTGTGAAGGATTCTGAAAAGGTGCCTGCTTAGCAGGAAAACAAATATTCTCTCTGATTTTTCAACAGAATTGATCTTGGAGGGAACATGTTCCTGTGCGACTGGATCTAGGGGATCCTGCTGTGGCAGTGGGATTAGACTGGATGATCTTTTGAGGTCCCTTCCAATCCGTAATGTTCTGGGATTCTGCAAGTCGAAATCACATGGAAACCACATGGAATTCAAACAGCGTATTTCGCAAAGATACAATAGCTTAAAACCCTTCAAATTCTAGGATTTAATTAATCCAAACTACCCTTTTACCTAGAGAAATAAACCAAGAAAAGCCCAAAGCTCTGCAAACATGAAGGATTATTTTGGATGTGGATGCTTTTTGCTCATGGGGAAGAGTTGCTGACAGCACAGTACCTCCATTCCCATTGCAGCTGCCATGTTTAGGCTCTAATTTCCCCTTCAGATAGCCAGACATTTAATTCTTCAGGACAACTAAGTCAATTAACCAACAATTACTGTTAACAAGACTTACGACAGCCAGTGGAAGATGCGATCCCTGGGCTCTGTTTTACAGCTCCACTGTGTCACTCTTACCATCACCACTTTGCCCAAGGGCAAACAGGAGCTGGCTCTCTGGAAAACCAGTTTTCATCTGATGACAGCTGAACTGACTCAATAAAACCTGACATTTTAAACTTTAAAGAAACACTGGGAATCTTGGAATTGGGTTGTTTATGTTGTAGGATTTACACTGAGGTTGTTTAGGAGTTTTTTTTTGAGTTCAGAGAAAACAATCACAGTCACATAAAAAACCATCCATCCAGTCTGAAGGAGGGAAATATCAACTGGAAAAACTGCGAAGAGAGAAGATAACAAATTCCTGGCATCTGCAGGGCTGTCTGCTTGGCAGAGCCCTGTGTCATTGACAAATGTTTGGTCCTAATTACAGCCCGGGAAGACTGAGGGGAATAATATCAGAGATGCCATTTCCACAAGGCTGCCTCTCCATCGTGGTTAAAGAGATGCAAATCTCACCACAGGGTGAGGGGATGTAAGGAAATTAACACAGAAAAGGGGAACCCACGCCTTGTGCTGTCCTGATACCTGCAAGATGAGGGTGCAGAAGGGTGCAGCTGGGTATCACAGAACATTAGGAATTGGAAGGGACCTTGAAAGATCATCTAGTCCAATCCCCCAACACAGCACAATCCCCTAGATCCAGTCCCACAGCACCATGTCCAGGCCAGTCTGAAATGTTTCTGGAGAAGGAGACTCCACAACAGTGCTGGGCATCCTCTGCCAGGGCTCTGACACCCTCACTGGGAAGAAGGTCCTTCTCACATTGATGTGGAACCTCCTCTGTTCCAGCTCACACCCACTGTCCCTTGTCCTATCATCAGATGCTACTGAGCAGAGCCTGGCTCCATCTTCCTGATGCTCACCCTTTCCATATTGATCAACATTCATCGGGTCATCCCTCATGCTCCCTTTCTCCCAGCTCAAGAAACCCAGCTCCCTCAGTCTCTCGTCAGCTCGACTCCATCACCTCTGTGGCTCTGCGCTGGATTCTCTCCAGCAGCTCTGTGTCGTCCTGGAACTGAAGGGCCCAGAACTGGACACAACAGACTAGGACATCCACCAGACTCCCAGCTTGGTGACTGTCCTAGATGTTCTGGAGGAGGGAAGGCAGGGAGGCTGGCAATGTGCCACGGTGGTTTTTGTTCACCATCACAATACAGCCAACGCAGAAGGGCACAGCTACAAATAAAGTTCTGAAGTTACACCAGAAACAGGGTTAAGCCATCAAGTTCCCATCATACCAGGTTCATTCAGTCACCAGATTGTAATGGAGAGGTCAGACATAGGCTACTTGCTGGCAGCTGAAGGCATTTGAGTTCCTTGCTCATTAATTTGTCTGGGTAAGCTCCATCTTAACAAGATCTTCCCGGCACAATAAAAGTATGAAATTAATAAAATTAGGATGAGCAACAGCCCTGTCCTGGGAACCATTGGACAATTTTAGAAGAAACAAATTACTACATTCCCAGATGAAAACACTAAGGACAAAATATCCTGGAAGGAAAGGTTTATCCACTCAGAAACCAAGATGGAACCATGCCAAACAATGTCTGAACGTTTTCATGACTACCCCTGTATTCAGAGGGAAAGGCAAACAGATAGAATCATGGAATAATTCAGGTTGGAAAAGACCCCTGGGATCAGAGAGTCCAACCATCAACCCTGCTGTACAAGGTCACCCCTAAACCAGATCCCCCAACACCACATCTTAGCGACTTATGAACACATCCATGCATGGGGACTCAAGCCCCACCCTGGGAAGCCCATTCCAGTGCCTGACCACTCTCTTTCTTCCTGATGGCCAGTCTAACCCTTCCCTGTTGAAGCCCTTCCCTCTGCCTCTGTTGCTAATAACCTGTGAGAAGAGACCAGCATCAACATCTCTGCAGTGTCCTTTCACATAGTTGTAGAAAGCCATGAGGTCTCTATTCAGCCTCCTCTTCCTCAAACTAAAGAGCTCCAACTCTCTCCACCTGTCCTCATCAGATTGATTCTCCAGACCCTTCCCCAGCCTCATAGCCCTCCTCTGCACTTGCTCCAGCACCTCGATGTCTCCCTTGTGGTGAGGTGCTCAAAACTGGATGCGGTACTCAAGGTGTAGCCTCCTCAGTGCTCAGTACAGCTTCTAATCCACCCCAGGATCCTACTGGCCTTCTATGCCACAAGGGCACATTGCTGGCTCCTGGCCATCCTGCTGGCCACCAGGACCCCCAGGTCCCTTTCTCCTCCGCTGGTCTCCAACAGGTCAGTCCTCAACCTATACTGGTCCCTGAGGTTAACAGGGTCCCCTGCACAGGAAGTCGGTTAATCACTCTAATGTTTTGGTGACAAAGGTTACCGCAGAATCATGTCTGCAGATCCGGCCGTGCATTTTTCCACCCAAACTTCTGACAACAAACTCCAATTAGAGGCAGGACTTTGAGCAGCCACTGTGAAAGCATCAGTGTCACACTGGACAGGAAGTAGCAGCATGCCATAGGCTGCCCAGGATGCTCTCCCACACAGGCTACTCTCTTTTTACTATGATTGACATAACATGATGTCAAGTGCTTGAGGAAAGTTATCTCATGGCAGATGTCTCTTCTACTCTGGTAATAAAGGCCCCTCCCTTTGCTCCACAGGAGCTGACTCTGTGAGAGATGAGCTAACAAGAAGGATGAAGATTAATGTTGAGCACAAGAGACTAAACCCTGTGCTCTCAGTATCTCCTCTAGAATGTTCCTTTTCCCCCAGGCTGCTTTCAGAAGTGAGCCATCAAGCAGGTTTTACATGGTCAATGCTCCTTGTTTATTTACTCCTTTTCTAGCCATCTACAACAAACCAAAACACCTCCTCCCAGCTGTGAAACAGACAGGCACGCTCCCCCAGTGACCGCACTTCAGCCAAGGAATGGTAGCAGAGGATATGGAACAGCTGCAGGTACCTCACCACCTTCATCTGCTAGGCTGCTGCCCAAGGGGTTCGCACTGCTACTGCTCTTTTCTTCTGCTCTCAACTCACTCTAGCCACCTGCTCTGATTCCTCAGGTAGCAGGACAGATATAGAGAGGTAATAGCATGCTGATACACGTTGCAACAACCCAGTCCAAGAACACTCCTGCCTGAAAAGTGCAACAGTCATTTGACTGCTCAGTGCGTCTAGTAACTCCACCACCAAGAACGGTGGCTTGGCTGCTCTGCTTCCTTTGCTTCTGCAAACAAGAGCAGCAGAGAAATGTCACACGAGTTGGACAACAGAAGAGCAGTGACAGAGAGCAGGAAGGGAAAGGAGGAACAAGCTAAGAGGTGCTTGTTTATGAGGGTGAAGTCATGAAGTTCAACAAGGGCCAGTGTAAGGTTCCGCCCCTGGTCGAGGCAACCTCATGCACGAATAAAGTTTTGGAGAGGAAAGGACTGACAACAGCCATGAGGAGAAGGACTGGAGGTGGTGGGGGAGCACCAGTTGAACGAGAGCCATCAGTGTATGCCGGCAGCCCAAAGAACCAACTGTGTCCTGGGCTACAACAAAAGAAGCAGTGACAGTCAGTCAAGGGAGGGGATTCTCCCCATCTGTTTGGCACTGGCAAGAACCCACCTGCAGTCCTGGGTCCAGTTATGAAGTCCCCAAGGACTTCTGTCAGAAGGACACACAGCTCCTGGAAGGGGTCCAGAGGAGAGCAGCTCACATGCTCAGAGGGCTGGAGCACCTCCCCTCTGAGGACAGGCTGAGCAAGTTGGGGTTGTTCAGCCTGGAGAAGAGGAGGCTCCCAGGTGACCTTGTAGCAGCTTTCCAGTCTCTGAAGGGGGCTACGGGAAAGCTGGGAGAGGGGTTTTGACAGGGGTGCTAGCAAGAGCACAAGGGGACGGGGTTCCAGACTTAAGAGGGGAGATGGAGGTTGGGCATGAGGAATCAATTCTTTGCTGTGAGGGTGCTGAGATGCTGGAACAGGCTGCCCAAGGCAGTTGTGGCCGCCCCATCCCTGGCAGCATTGAAGCCAAGTTGGATGAGGCCCTGAGTAACCTGCTCTAGTGAAGGTGTCCCTGCCTGTGCAGGGGGATTGGAACTGGATGAGCTTTAAGGTCCCTTCCAACTCCGGCCATTGTGTGACTCTATAATTTTCTTTTCAGAACATGTTCAGTGACAAAATGACACCCCAAAACCTTAGGAGAAAATAACAAGAGAAAGAAAGAAACAAAAGGAAGGCCAGGATGTTTTTAGGGAATTACGTGGCCGGACAATATCAGAACATGCTGTTCCAAGTACCTTAGATGGTTGGCAGGGGAAGTCCCTTCCTAGCTGGAAAAAATTTCCTTGCCTCTAAGAGACAAACTTGAGAAACATTTCATTTTGATTAGTTTTGTGTTTGGGGGAAAACAGCAACATTCTAGATTAAAAATGCTTCAACTGAATATTTCTCATCTACTCTGCAGGCAAGTACAGACTCATAAAATCATAAAACAGTTTTGGCTGGAAGAGACCTTCAAGATCATTGAGTCCAATCTTTTCCCAGCCCCATCAGCAGCACTAAACCCTGTTCCCCAATGCAACATCTCCCCTTGTTGTGAATGCCTCCAGAGATGGGAACTCAACCAACCCCCTCCCTGGGCAGTCCATTCCAGCGTCTGATCATGCTTTCAGGAAAGAAATTCCTCCTGACATCCATCCTGAATCTCCCTGGTGCAGCTTCAGGCCATTTCCCCTCGTCCTGTCACTGGCCACTAGGAAGGACAGACCGACCCCCTACAATCTCTTTTCAAGTAGTTGAAGAGAGGGAAAAGGTCTCCCCCGAGCCTCCTCTTCTCCAGGCTAAAGACCCTCAGCTCCCTCAGCCTCTCCTCATCAGCCTTTCCCTCCTGTCCTTTCCCCAGCCTCATTGCTCCTCTGGACCTGCTCCAGCCTCTCAATCTCTTTCGTGAAGAGAGGGGCCCAGAACTGCCGCCAGTACTCAACAGGAGGCCTCCCCAGTGCCCAGCACAGGGTGAGAATAACGTCCCTAGCCCTGCTGGCCACATTATTGCTGATGCAAGCCAGGATGCCATTGGCCTTCTGGGCCACTTGGGCACCCTGCAGGCTCCTGTTCAGCCAGCTGTCACCCAGTCCTGCCAGTTCCCTCTCCAGCCACTCATCCCCCAGTGTGTAGCTGCCTGAGGTTCTTGAGGCCAAAGTGTCAGACCCTGCCCTTGGCCCTGTTAAACCTCGTAGGCCTCATCTTTAGAGCTAGTTAATAAAATTCATTACAAATAAATTTCAAGAACAAGAGAGAACACAACTAGAGTAGTTTTGTTGCTCCCTATTACTTCCAGCAGTGAGGTTTCTGCCATACACATTTGTCATGGTCATAAAAATCCAGATATTCCCATTCCATTAGGAGCAGCACCCCAGACACCAAGACAGTTCCCACAAAGGCTCAACTTGCTGTTGTACCATCCCAGTCAGAACTTCTGATGCCATTTCTCTTACATCTTCAGCACCCCACATCTATCAGGTCATTTGCATCACTTAAGTCCCATGAATTTACTGTCTTTAGCTTGGAAGAAAGGAGACTGAGGGGTGATCCCATGAATGCTGGTAAATCTAGAAAGGGCAAGTGTGAGAAGGATGGAGCCAGTCTCTGCTCAGGGGCACCCAATGATAGCAAGGGGCAGTGGGCGTGAGACAGAACAGAGGAGGTTCCACATCAGTATGAGAAGGACCTTCTTCCCCTGTGAGGGTTACAGAGCTCTGGCAGGGGCTGCCCAGGGGCGTTTGTGGAGCCTCCTTCTCTGGAGACATTTCAAACCCACCCGGCCATGTTCCTGTGTGACTGGATCTAGGGGATCCTGCTGTGGCAGGGGAATTGGACTGGATGGTCTTTCAAAGTCCCTGCCAATCCCTAATGTTCTGGGACTGATTCTGTCATGAACATTCAGTTGGCTTGAAATCCACTCCTGAAGTGCAACTAGAAACCAGATCAGACCCTGTAACTGATAGGCAATAAAAGCAGTTACATAAACCAATGTAAATGACAATTAGTCAAGTGTTCTTGCCTTTGATTAAGTGCAGCTGAGCTTTAAAAGCCTTGGGAAACAGTAAGTCTTTATAAACTGAAGACACGCCAGGTGGCTGCTAAGTTCATGATGCCTAGCATTCCTGTGGATTCACAGATACCTCTCATGCACCTCATGGTAGTTGATGACCCCCTATCACAGCACCCCAGGGCAAAACCACGTGGCAACAGCTCAACCTTACATTACCCACTGCTGGGGAAAATGATCAAAACCAACTGATTTCACCAACTAAGACAATAAGAAAGTGGATTTTGAATGCAGCTGGTCCAGAATTACAGCCATACAGCAAGGATAAGGCTTTGAAAGCCCAATATCAGAGCACCCCTACAGGCAGGAAGTCAAGGAAGGGAGCCAGAAGACCTGCTGGTTAAATAGGGACCTGCTAGGCAAACTCAAGAGGAAGAAGAAAGTCTGTAGGTCATGGAAGGAGGGAATGGCCACTCTGGATGATTATAAAGCTCTAGTCAGAGGATGTAGGGATGCAACTAGGAAAGCCAAGGCCTCCTTGGAATTAAACCTTGAAAGAGAGGTCAAGAGCAATAGAAAGGGCTTCTTCAAATACATTACAGGTAAAACTAACACATCCTGCTCTGGCAGGGGGATTGGACTCGATGATCTTTCAAGGTCCCTTCCAACCCCTAATGTTCTGTGAGTCTGTGATTCCCCCCTACTTTTGGGCACCCCCTTCTAGCAGTCAGATTGAACGGAGCTGTTGTAAACTCTGCTGTTCCAATCTGTCGCCAGGCTGAGAGAGCAGGGATAGTCAAGATCAAGGGAAAGGCTTCTAACTCCACTAAATCTACCCTCACTGAACAAATAAAGCTCCAGGCAGATTTTTTAAGTCTCTCCAACAAAAAAACAAGGTTCAGAAGCCAAGTGCTAGCAGAGGTTTCACCCTTAAGGAAACACAACGTGCTGGAGTCATGCCTACACCAGGATCTCAGAGGGGTTCATTGTTAGTATCAGTAACATTCACCCACCAGCCCATCCCCACCCCCGCTCAAGCTCAAAATTAAATTTAACGACCTGCAGACAATTTGTCTTAATTGCAGCTACATTGTCTTGTGCAGGACTCGTCTGCCAACCCCCACCATCTGAAGTGCTGTTGTCAGGGCAACGGGTGCGAAGAGCAGCTTTTTGTGTTGCCACATGCATTGCTGGGAGCTGTGCCAACCTCCCAGCTCCCACAGCTGGGGTGGTTTTAACACCCTCCTCCCCAGGAGCAGCCTGCCCTCGCTTCCAGTGTGGGGTCTACAGCAACCGGCCCTTGGCAAGCAGCTACTTCTCTGCAGATGGACACCTGCTTCACAATGACAGATGGCTGCAGCTGAGCTCAGGATAATCAAGCACTGAGGATGCTGTAACACTTCATCAACTCCAAGAGTCAGCAGTCAGTGCCAGACTTCATTTGCAGGAAGTTATGGACACACAGCTCATCATGTACATGGCTAATGAGGGACAGGAAATCACTTACCATCATTTAAAAATCATTTTGTTTTGGGGTGGGTGGCAAGTCATGTCTACCTGTTGTTCTCCTGCTCCATACAAACAGAAGGCTGCATCATCAGGGACTTTTTATAAAGGAGTCTAAGAATAGAAGGGGTGGCTTCAAGCTAAAACAAGGGAGATCTAGGTTAAATCTTAAGAAGAATTTCCTCCCTGTGAGGGTGCTGAGGGACTGGAAGAGGTTGTACAGAGGGGTTGTGGCTGCTCCATCACTGAAAGTGTTCAAGGCCATGTTTGATGAGGCTCTGGGCAGAACAGTGTGGTAAGAGGTGTCACTGCCCATGGCAGGGGATCAGGACTGGATGATCTTTAAGGCCGCTTCCAAGCTAAACTATTCTATGATCTCTGTCTCCGCCATTTTAACTTAGAAAACATTATTCAGCCTGGAGAAGAGGAGGCTCCCAGGTGACCTTCAAGCAGCTTCCCAATCGCTGAAGGAAGGGGTCTACAAGAAAGCTGCAGGAGGGCTTCTGACAGGGGTGGTAGTGAGAGGACAAGGGGAAAGGGTTCCAGACTTGAAGAGGGGAGATTGAGGTTGGGCATGAGGAATCAATTATTTTCTGTGAGGATGGGGAGATGCTGGAACAGGGCTGCCCCATCTGTGGCAGAGTTGAAGGCCAGCTTGGCTGGGGCCCTGAGTAACCTGCTCTTGGGAAGGTGTCCCTGCCTGTACAGGGGGGTTGGAACTGGATGGTCTTCAAGGCCCCTTCCAACCGTGGCCATTCTGTGATTCTATGATTAATGAGCACAGAAACCTTCCCATCAACCTCTTCAATTATCTTCCCGGACTGACTGCTTACCAGAGTTTAGCTCTTCACTTCTTCCCTATTTCTTTAATATGGAAAGTTTCAACTGAAGTCAGAGCCTAATTAACCAGTGACTTTTTACACCTGTTTTGAGTCTGCAAGGCTTATGCTCCTCTATATAAATTCAGGAGCACTTCAACCCTTCCTTCCCTTTCTTTACAAACATCTTGGCAAAGAAATAGCTGCCTTAATGCTTTCTACATCTGATAACTAGCTGGAGCTCAAGATCACAAGTTAATCTGTCTTTAACAGCAAGTAAAGCCCTTTGTAACGAAGAGAAACCGCCTCCCTGCTAGTGCCCTGCTGTAATCAGAGTTAAATGCAGTGCACAAAACTGCCTGTTGAAATAGCTAAGTAGTGTAATCTAGGAAGCCCTCCAGAAGCCTCATGAAGCACCACTAGCCCAGTCCAATGTGTGAAAGTTAGAACTGGTCCCTCAGACTGGTGCAACATCCACGGTGTTGTGATCTAAGATGTGACAGATGCAAAAGGAAGAAGAACCTAGTTAAGATTTACCTCACAACAGCTCAAGGCTGAGGCTTTTCACAGTTCTTTTCTCTTACAATCACATTCCAGAGGCACAGCAAATTGGCAACTGCAAGACACTAGTGTGTGCTCACACAGCCTACAACCCGAAACCACCTCTGTACTCCCATCAATGCCTCCCTATGTGCAAGGCAAAAAGCTCAGCAGAAGCTCACCACCACACTTTAAACCACATTTCCTCACTTCTCAGAGTCAGGTATGTTCCACGTGCACCAGTATTTGGGGTACAAACACCTGTGTCACACCACACAGGGCTTTGCAACTTGTATTTGTCAGCATTTTAAGAAGAGTCAGTAAACAACAACAGAGACACAGAGAATCATCCTGACTGGAAAGGAGCTCTAGGAGCATCAAGTGCAGCCCTCAGCTCAACAGCTCCCTAACCCCTATACCATGGCCTCAAGTGCTCCAGCTACTGGCTTTTTAACCACCTCCAGGGATGGGGACTCCACCACCTCCCTGGGCAGCCTGGTCCAGTGCCCAACCACTCTTTCAGCAAAGAACTTCTTCCCGAGATCGAATCTAAACCTCCCCTGATGCAATTTCAGGCCATTTTTTCTCATCCTATCATTAGTAATTTGGGACAACATCTTGGGTAGATCAGCTGAATCACATCCTAAACACATCAACTCTCTTCACCGCCTGTAAAGTCCTGGTGACTGTCCCACATCAGACTTCCCTTATGAACAAGGAACCCTTGGGCAAAGCAAGTCCTGCCCAAAGTGCCCATAAACTGCCTTTGGGCTGAGTAACCAAAGGGCCAGGACAGGCCCCAGGGCTCCAGCACACTGAAGGGCAGGAGATGAGACACTGACAGACAGGGAAATTACAGCCAGCAGCCTGTCAGCTGCAGACAGTTCTGTCAGAAAGTGTCACTCTGACGGGGGATTTTTTCCTATGAAACCAAGTTCAGCATCTCCAGATACTTTTTTCCCCAGAAGTATAAAAAAGATATGGCATTTTAATATTATTTTTACTTTTCAGAGCCCACCGCTGGTGTGGCGAGCACCACAAAGAAGGATGTTAGAGAAACAAAGCAAAACAAAGTCCATGATCCATTTTAGGCAAATCTGGCACATCCAGACTTGTCTTTTTCCCACGTGGAACACCCACAGCAACCAGACCCATGAGTGCATGTGACCTGAGTAAGGTGCTTTTATTTGTGTTATAGGACAGAAGGGGAAATGGCCTCAAGTTGCATCATAGAATGTTCTAGGCTGGAAGGAATCTCTAGAGGTCATCTCATCCAACCTCCCTGCACAGGGACAACTCTAGCTTCTTGTGCTCTACAGCTACAACAGAAGTTGTAGCAAGGCTGGTACTGGTCTCTCCTCCCACATTATTAATGATAGGACAAGGGGAAATGGCCCCAAGCTGCATCAGGGGAGGTTTAGATTGGATCTCAGGAAGAAGCTCTTTGCTGAGAGAGTGGTTGGGCCCTGGAACAGGCTGCCCAGGGAGAGGATGGAGTCCCCATCCCTGGAGGGGTTTAAAAACCCAGTAGCTAGAGCACTTGAGGCCATGGTGCAGCGGTTAGGGAGCTGTTGGGCTGAGGGCTGGACTTGATGTTCCTGGAGGTCCTTTCCAGCCAGGATGATTCTATTTGTTGGATGATCTTTCCATAACAATGTTTCTCCTTGGAAAGTCACTCCATCCTAGGAAGACTTCCTGATAATTACACAGTGCCTTTTGTGTTGGCCTGGGCCTTAATGCTGGGGTGGCACAGTAGTAATGGTATCCTGTCTTTGTTCTCTTTGGGAAAGAGGCTTTAAAAGCACAAAACAAGCAATTAACATCAGATTGTTAATGGCCTATTGCTGTGAGTCTGACCGCAATGAGCAAACAGAAGATATTTAACATTGCAGGTGCAGACCTGAGGACAAAAACAAGACAGAAGAAACCTTTTAGGCCTCCCTCCTCTTATCTCTGTCTCATTTACACTCCTTTTTCCATAGAAGCAGAAGAAACCCTTTTGAGGAGACAGATACCCTTGCTAAGCACTTGCTGTCTGTCCCCCAACAGCCATTCAGGGCAGTGGTACCGTTCTCCCTCTCTTGGGCCACTTGGTGCCCAGGGCAACTCCCCTTCCCTTCCAACAACCCATTGGAAAGCCAGCAGAGCATTAAAGCAGCTGGCTCCTGCTTCCTGTATTTGGGAAACAATGGCAACAACAGTTACCTCCTGACAACCCAGTGCCACAGTATCACAGAACATTAGGGATTGGAAGGGACCTCACAAGATCAGCCACTCCAATTCCCCTGCCACAGCAGGATCCCCTAGATCCAGTTGCACAGAAACATGCTCAGGCAGGTTTACATGCCTCCAGAGAATGAAACTCCACAACCCCCCTGGGCAGCCCCTTCCACACTCTGTCACCCTCACTGGGAAGAAGGCCTGTCTCACATTGACAGGGAACCTCCTCTGTTCCAGCCCATACCCGTTGTCTCTTGTCTTGTTATTGGGTGCCCCCCTGAGCAGAGCCTGGCTCCATCCTTCTGACACCTGCCCTTCATCAGCAGGGGGATGCTCCACTCCTTTCATCATCTCTGTGGCTCTGCACTGGACTCTATCCAGCAGTTCTGTGTCCTTCTGGAACTCAGGTGCCCAGACCTGGACACAAGATTCCAACTGTGGTCTCAGCAGGGCAGAGCAGAGTGGAAGGAAAACCTCTCTCCTTCTACTAACCACCCTCATTTATGATTCTCCCCAGGGTGCCATTGGCCTTCTTGGCCTCCAGGGCACATTGCTGGCTCCTGGGCATCCTGCTGGCCACCAGCACCCCCAGGTCTCTTTCTCCTACACTGCTCTCCAACAGGTCAGTCCCCACCCTATCCTGACCCCTGGAGTTGTTCTTGCCCAGATGCCAGACTCTATACTGCCCTTGTTATAGTTCATTCACTGTGTCCCCACTCAGCTCTCCAGCCTGTCCAGGTCCTGCTGGATGGCGGCACAGCCTGCTGGGGTGTCAGTCACTCCTCAATTGCAAGCAGTGGACCAGGCCTTTAAGGCCTCACTTCAAGACACCTCACTCCTCTTCTTAAATGTCAGAAAACAAGAATGTCAATCAATCAACCCTGTCATAGCCTGGAGCAGCTGTACTGGGGCTGTGGCCTAAAGCAGGGGAAGACCAGAACCCCAGAATCTAGGGGGTTCTGGGCAGGCACCACTGATGAAAAATAGCAGCATATTTCATCAGCTGAGCTGGGCTGAAACACAAAACTATCTGTTACAAGTCCATATCTCAGACCTTATAGTGATCACAAGCATCATCTCCCTCTTACATAAAGAAAGGCAGGACTGGGACACTTCATCTGTTCTCCACAGCTCCACATGGTCCCTTGAAGTAAGGAAGGGGAGCAAGAAAGGCAGAGCTGTAGAACAGCACAGAGGCACAGAATGACTGAGGCTGAAAGGGACCTTTAGCCGTCACCTAGTCTAACATCCTTATATCATCATCCAGACCATTAACAAAGATGTTGAACAGGACCTGCCTCAGGAAGGACTACTGGGGTATTGGCTCTCAGCTAGATTCAGCTGGTGATCGCACTCTGACCACCACCATGAGCAAACACACACACAAGAATAGCCCAAAGCAGCACCTCTCCCTACAGCCCTGCTTTACATCTTTGGGAGCACAAAGGCTTTGCCTGACCTCACTGTGACTGGTTCCATGGTATTTCCCCTCCCAGGAGAAGACAAAAGACTCCAATAAACAGGAAAGCACCACAGAAATGAAAAGAAACCCAAAGGCTTTGGAATGCCTACATTCACTCCAGATTCATTCTCTATGTTCTTCAGTCTCACGTTTTACTTGGAAAACTAAAATGAGAAGCAGGAAAGCAACCCTTGCTCTGCCTACTAAAGATTCAGTATTGAAGCTGCTGTAAGAAATGAATAACAGAATGACAGAACATTAGGGGCTGGAAGGGATCTCGAAAAAATCATCTAGTCCCCCTGCCAGAGCAGGATCACCATAAAACCATCCCGAAAACCAAACCCAAAGCAGCCTAATGCCTTCCAGGAAGATGCAGTGCAGCCTCTGTCAGCCTCATCTGTCACAGGGGATGAAGAGCACTCCCAACTGCATAGAAGTGAATTAGATCACACAGATGTGAAGTAGATCACATTGTCATTGCCATCATGTCTTCTAAGACACCGAAAGTTTCTCCTTCCAGAAGATCAATCCTCATCCCCAAAGCAGACACAGGTGAAGTAAAGGACAAATTCATTTTGCAGGGTAAAACACTGTGCAACTGGCTGGAGGCTTCCACTGTCCCCTTCACTGCACTTGTCAGAACACAGCAACTTAGAGTAAAATAGAATTTTAATGGAGCACAAAGTACTCTGGAAACCTGCAGAGAGCTGTCACGGTGAACAATAATCCTCCATTGTTATTTGAGTTGTTTCTTGTCTTCCAGGCAAGAAGATGCTGTTATGCCATTAATAAACTCAATTTTCTATAGTGGTGGTAAACGTTTAAGGGTTTTAAGTTAAAAACTAAAAGAGAGAGAACCTGTAGGGCCACAAAAGCTCTGATGTTCTATTGCAATTACTGTGGTACACATCAGGCTCTCAGAAGTGCCTGCGGAGAACCTTCAATTAAGAATCTGTACATCTTCCCGAAACGCTTCTCACACAGCAGCAACCAAGATGGGAACAGAAGGCTTCCTTTTTGTCTTTTCACAGTGAGAGATGCTCTGCCTTTCGGACACACAGGAGCTGCTCTCCGAATCACAGAATCATAGAATCATTAAGGATTGGAAGGGACCTCGAAAGATCATCTAGTCCAATCATAGAATCATAGAATCATTACGGATTGGAAGAGACCTAGAAAGATCATCTAGTCCAATCCCCCTGCAACAGCAGGATCACCTAGACCAAGTCACACAGGAACATGGCCAGGCAGGTTTAAAACATCTCCAGAGAAGAAGACTCCACAACCACCCTGGGCAACCTGTTCCAGTGCTCCGTCACCCTCACTGTGAAGAAGTTCCTTCTCAGGTTTATGTGGAACCTTCTGTGTTCCAGCTTACAACCACTGTCCCTTGTCTTATCACTACATGACACTGAGAATAGCCCAGCTCCATCCTCCTGACACCCACACCTCAAATATTTGTAGACATTAATGAGGTCACGCCTCAGTCTCCTCCAAGCTAAAGAGACCCAGCTCCCTCAGCCTTTCCTCATAAGAGAGGTGCTCCACTTCCTTCATCATCCTCGTTGCTGTACTCCCTCCAGCAGTTCCGTGTCCTTCTGGAACTGAGAGGCCCAGAACTGGACACAATACTCCAGATGTGGTCGCACTAGTGCAGAGTAGAGGGGGAGAAGAACCTCTCTTGATCTGCTAACCACCCCCCTTCTGATCACACACAAAATGAGTGGAAAAAGGGAGGGAGAATATACCAACATCACTGTGGTTTATCGCAGAAAAGACAGCGGCAATGGAGCAGCACAAACAGCCCCTCCTCACAAGGAGCTCTCCTCACCTTTGGGCGCTTCCATTCAACTTTCCTCGATGGTGCCGACTGATAAAAAAGGGACTCATCTGAGGCTGGAAACTCGGGATCTTCAAAGAGCCGTCCCTGCTGGATACACTGCCCTTTGAGCTCATGGTACTTCTGATCCCTGAAGAGTTGCACCAAGGAAGACATGTCTTTCCGTCTGGAGAAGATGAATATTGGCTCGTTGGAACTATGAAGGCTCTTTAAAGTCCACAATTGATAGCACCCATTGATCTCTGACAACAGAGCATCCAACTTACTCTAAACAAGATTAGGTACTGATTTCTGCTTAAAAGTTATAAGTAAGATTAAGTAGTAGACTAGAAACTCATAAACAAGATGACCTTATATAACATGGAGTTATATTTGGCTGAAGACGCCTCTTATTGGGAAAGACATTGGAGAGTCCAGCATTTTGCTTTGTTTGATTGATTGGAAAAGTGTCAGAGCAGGGCTTGGCTCTCAGTCTGTCCCTTGTGTGAACAGCTGGAGCATCTTTCACACATTCTTCCACATTCTTTCAGCCACTAAAGCGCTAATCATCTGCTCCAAGACTTACGCCTAAAGAAAACCGAACCCTGGTGAGACCACAGCTGTAATCTTGTGTCCAGTTGTGGGCCCCTCAGTTCCAGGACACAGAGCTGATGGAGGGAGCCCAGCACAGAGCGACAGGGATGATGAAGGGAGTGGAGCATCTCCCTGATGAGGAAAGGCTGAGGGAGCTGGGGCTCTTGAGCTGGGAGAAAAGGAGACTGAAGGATGACCCAATGAATGTCTCCAGAGAAGGAGAGCCCACAACCCCCCTGGGCAGCCCCTTTGTGTGCTTCCTAAGCGAGAAGTTCCTTCTCATATTTATGTGAAACCTCCTATGTTTGGAGGCATCCAAACTGTAATGACTGAGAGTCAAATCCTAATGCTGCTGGAATCAATGTAAAACCTCCTTCCCGTTCAGCCAGGCCAAGGGTCCTCCTTCCAGAACTGGGCCACCAAGTCCTTTAGTGACTATGGTGTCCAGCTTCAATCCAACAGAACTACACTTCCATGAACTGTTCCAAACCAGCATGGCTGGCTGACACTCCACCATTCTTAGCAACTCCCTTTGTCTCTAGGGCTATTGCTTATTAATTACTTCCATTGAAAAAAACAAGTTAGAACACATCTCCATTGGTGGATGGCAATCCAAGACAAGGCTCCAAAAGTCACTTCCCCTCAGAACCCCCAGCACAAGAAGGACGTAGACAGACTGGAGCGCAGCCGGAGGAGGGGCCACTAACATGAGCAGGGGAATGGAGCGTCTCTCATATGACGACAGGCTGAGAGAGTTGGGGCTGTTGAGCCTGGAGAAAAGAAGGCTCTGGGGGGACCTTCTTTTGACCTTCCAGTACCTGAGGGAGGGTCTCCATGAAGGCAGGAGAAGGTCTTTTCAAGAGGGTTTGTGCGGACAGGACAAGGAGCAGTGGGTTCAAGCTGGGAAAGGAGAGATTTGGGCTGGAGGTTAGAAACAAATTCTTCACTGTGGGGGTGGTTGATGGATGAAATGGGCAGCCCAGGGTGGTGGTGTTGGCCCCATCCTTGGGAGTCATTTAAGGTCAGGCTTGACGAGACTCTGAGCAGCCTGACCTAGATCGAGATGTCACCGTGTAGGGAGGTTGGACCGGATGACATCTAGAGGTCCCTTCCAGCCTAGAATATTCTAGGATTCTATGATTCAGAAACCAACCAGTTCTCCAACATCAAGCACAGAATAACTTGTCAATTATACAAAGATATCTCAGGGAGAGAAAACATTAATCATCTGGCTAATTTGGATGGGATCTAGATTATTTCATGATAACTAGAACTCATGCTTATTAAAATTCCTCATGAGCCAACTAACATCCCAAACGGAGCCTATTTGCAAGATAAGCTTGTTTTTAAAATAGCCCCTGGCTGATAAGGGCCTTAATGACCTCATTTCCCCACCCTTTCACCTTTTCTATCTGCTAGACTGGAACACAAGTCCTTCCAGGATTAACACCCCGTTACACAACAGCCCGTCCCATAGTGACGCACAAAGTATGGTCATAAAGCACAGCCCATGAAATCCAGCTGCTGCCTGCCTACCCTGGGCTCTGCGGGGCAGAGCTTACCATGGGGAACACTGGTGAGGAGCAGGCTCCTCCCACCAGGCTGCTACCTGCCTCTCCTCCCCGTGCCAGCCTGAGCAAACTACTGAATGGTGACTGATAACGAGCTCCCAGTATCAGAGAACCACAGAACATTAGGGATTGGAAGCGACCTCAAAAGATCATCCAGTCCACTGCCCCTGCCAGAGCAGGATCCCCTAGATCCAGTTGCACAGGAACAGGCAGGTTTGAAATGTCTCCAGAGTAGGTGGTCTTGCTCTGGCAGGGGGATTGGACTAGATGATCTTCTGAGGTTCCTTCCAATCCCTAATGTTCTGTGACTCTGTGAGATTCCAGTATTGCCCAGCCTGGCTGCCAGTGGTTTTCCATCAGCCCAGGAGACACTGAGCTCTGGACCTGAAGCTCCATCATCATCAGGCAAAGTGGTAGGAATATTGCTTTTGCAAGAACCCAACCCCTCCTTCTGAAACACAACAGAGTTTACTTCTCTTGTTGGAAAGACCCCAGTAAAGAATGTTTGTGCCGTTTCTATCACTAACCAAGCGGCCTGAGCACTGAGGATGGAGAATTACAGCTGAGCTGCTCGTCTCCTGTGGTATTCACCCACCAGGACATGGCCTCACCTGGCTGAGATGGGCAGCAGGTTCCTGGCTCCCATTCCAAGGTTAATTTTTGAAGCAGCTCCCAGTTTTTGACTCTCAGTTGAAGGTCCCAAGCTAAGAACCACACTTCCTCTTCTCTTGAGCTCCCAGCACACAGGAATGCAGCTTCTGCTTGTCTGTCTGCACCCAACAGCTTCACCTCTAGTTCACTGACACCTATAGCATACTGCCAGGCTGAGGAAACACCACACACGGCTCGGCAGCCACTCTCTGCAGAGCTCCCTGCGCTATCATGTGATACAGAGCAAGCTGTGAGCAACACAACAAGGGCTAAGCCCTAAAAATAACTGCAGCGGAGTTCAGAGACTCTCTGCTGCTCTGTGAAGAGAAAGGGACCACTCCAGGGCAGGGACAGAAGAGAGAGGAATGGGAGGATAAACGCCATAAACTGCTCTACCATTCTTACAGCTTTCATTTATCTCCCTGGCTGCACACAACTCAAGCTTGCTTCTTTCTTTTCCAGTCTCTGAGCAGAGCTCCACAGCGCTGGACACCTCCGTGGGCAACACAACAGCTCCACTGCTGACCCCAAGGGATCTAGCCCCCCAGCAATAATCCCCCTTGATATCAGCAGGAGTACAGGAGGTCCCACATCTCTCAGCTTAAAAGCACTGAAGCTTCACAGCGTTTTTCTGTTTTCCCAGTGAGATTCTTACTTTGATTGGAAAAAGGATTTCAGCTGAACAGTGAATTCCAGCCAGTGCAGCTCCCCTTTCCTTTTCAGCCAGGCTGTGCTCGCAGTCTTCCCTCCTCAGCCCAACAGCTGAAGCATTTTATTTGTACTTACTTGCTTCCCGCTGTCAGAGCCAGCAAGATGATGGCTAAATCACATGCAGCAGGGTGGCAAATGCCAGCTCCCAGTGCTGTTAGCAGCCATAAATTAAAAGGACGTTCACCTCATATCCAGTTCTTCACAAGAGCATGAAGATGACCTTGAAATCTTACTCCCGCTACCCAACAGCGTTCCTTCACACTCACATTTTCCTGTCGTAAGCCTTCTGTTCCCCAGCTGCTACACAGAAGATCTGCATCAAACAAGACTAACGTGAAGGCATCCCCCCTCCTATCCCGCTCCCGCTGGTGCAGCACTGGGTTTTGCCGTAGCAGAGCCCAGCGTGTTTCAGTCCCAAAGGCCAACCCTACCCAGCAGCTGCGCTGAACCCTCTGTCCTACATGAAACTCCTCATCTGGAGGAGGTCTGGAGTGTTGTAACACACACCGTCTTTCCTGTTCCAGCTGCAGGAGTCAAAGGAATTTCCACACACAACACCAGGACTGAAAGGGCAAAGGGTGTTTCTAGCCAGTGCTTAAGGCTGCTGACTGACTGCAGCTTTGAAGTTGAAGCTGCTGCTTCCAGCCAGTGGATCCTGACATGGGGCTGTCTAGCCTAGAGGAGACTGAGGGGAATCCCATCGATGCTGATCAAGATCTAAAGGGTGGGTGTCAGGAGGATGACACCTCTCTTCTTGGTGGTGCCCCAGGACAAAGGGCACAGCACAAACTGGAACACATGAGGTTCCATATGAATACAAAGCAAAACTTCTTCATGGTGAGGATCCCAGAGCCCTGGCCCAGGCTGCCCAGAGAGGTTGCAGAGTCTCATGCTCTGGACACATCCCAAACCCACCTGTATGTGTTCCTGCAGGATCAGCTCTAGGAGAACCTGCTTTGGCAGGAGGGTTGGAGTAGATGATCTCCAGAGGTCCCTTCCAACCCCACCATCCCATGATTCCATGGAAGGTCTCAAGCACATTCCAGCCTCAGAGCCGCAGTCCTGCTCTTCCAGGAGCTCCTGCCTGGATACAGACAGTGTATGCTGTGCCCTGGGGCAACACAGAATCCCAGAACATTAGGGACTGGAAGGACCCTTGAAAGATCATCCAGTCCAATCTCCCTGCCACAGCAGGATCCCTCTGTCGCACAGGAACACAGCCAGGCAGGTTTTAAATGCCTCCAGAGAAGGTAACATTGCGGTTGCAAGACTATTATCCCTTTACAGGACCCAGCTCGCTTTTGTTTCACGCCTTACCTCTAACAGCAACAACCAACACCTAGTTCTCTGGTTCATCTTCTCTACCTGCAGCTCTGTGTCTGTCTTGACAACACACAAAAAAATCCTCCCCACTCTAAACTCTACTCTTTAATCACTGATTTATCACCAGACCCCAAAGCTGCTGTTTTGACAGCAAAACAAGGACTCAAGGATTTAACTGTTTGCAAACACAGTTATTTTCCCTAAATTCTCTTTCTCCAAGTTCGTGGTTTTGCTTCAGAGCCAGCAAATCCTTGAGACCTTCCAAAAGAGCAGCCCTGCAGCCAAGAGCTCTGCATTACTCTGAGTTTCTGTAAAACTAATTAATGAAGCTTGCGGGGCTTAAGCTGGAAAAGTTTATAGCCTTCTCCTCCTGGGCAGAAAGATACCAGATCCTTCCAAAGCTGTGACTTTGCAGATTCGTACTAAGGGCGCAGGGGGGAATTTAAAGTGGTTGAAAAGCTTTGCTTCACACACACTGCGGTTTCACGATCGGGGACGGAAGGTGCCAACGTTGTTCTGCTGCAGCAGTCTCACTGCAATTAGCGTTAAAATGGAGAGAGCAAAACTCAAAGACCTCATCTGAGAGAGAATGGCTGCCCTGTCACTCCTGAGCAGGAACACAGAGTAGATAAACTGGACACCAGAAACGGGGCTGGCCACGACCTTTCACGGTCAGCATTGAGGACGGGCGGAAGCACCTGGCTACAAACCAAAGTTTTTCTACAGTGCTTGTGAGGCAGCACTGCAGTGCTTAACCGGGCTTTGCCGGGACAGAGAGGCTTTCTCCAGCACTTTAGCTGGGAGCCCGATGGCAGTGGGTACCCCAAAGCCCATGTCCCAGCACAATGCCTCAGGAGGAAGGGTGCTGGCTCAGGACCAAGGCTACTCTTCCCCTAAGCCCAGCAGCAGAGCAAAAGCTCTGCCAACAACCCTGGAACTGACTTTCATAGTTTCTTCTCTCTCCCACCTCACTGGTAATTAGTTCCCAGCATGATAAGACACAAATGCTTCTTGACCCTTCAGGAAGGGAGTGCTGTAGTCAGAGCTCATGTCCTGCAAACGCTGTGCAGCCCTTTGGGTTGTGAGGCGCAGCCCCATCCCACATAAATCACAGCTGCTGCAGCAGCCTGGGCCACGAACTGAAGTGCTGGAGTAAACAGCAGCTGAGCAAAGCTGCGCTTAGCTGTGCGCAAAAGGATGGGCTCCACCTGACAGGAGGAGGCTGAATTTGTAGGGCTGATGGTGTGGTATAGGGTGTGTATGATCTTATCAGCTGGAGAACTGAGAGGAACCAAGACGCATGGGAGCACTCAGTGGTACAACACTCATCTAGTGGTCAAATCTACTCCAAGCCCTGGCAGAACACACTCAGACAGGGTAAACACTGGCTTTACTCTCTCTCTCCCTTTTCTGTGGGAGTTTATCCCAGCCTGCAAACCACCTTTTAACCCTTTTCTCCCTCCTCTTCGGTAAAGACAAAGATTTAAAACGGATGGAGGCAGCAGCAGCAGGGCAGACTTTTGCTCCCAAGTGACCGGCTTCCAGGTGACACCTTCAACAGCTAAAATGTCTAAAGATCATTGGGAGCAAAGACTAAGCCCCAGAGCTCATTCCCTTCACTTCAGCTGTGTGCTGCAAGGACCAGGCAACCAAGGGATTGAGGTGAGCTGCACACCCAGCTCACTGTCTCCCCACACACCTGCAGCAAGGAGGAAGGGCTGTGCCCTGGGTGAGAAGGAGATTCCTCCGTGGTGATCCCATGCAAACGAAACATCACATCTCTCGTCTGCGAGGACACAAAGTTAGGGGTCACATAACTAAGGATACCAGAATCACAAAACATTAGGGATTGGAAGAGACTTTGAAAGATCATCCAGTCCAATCCCCCCACCACAGCAGGAACCCCTAGACACAGCCACACAGAAAACATGCCCAGGCAGGTTTAAAATGTCTCCAGAGATGGAGACTCCACAATCCCCCTAGGCAGCCCCTGTCAGTGCTCTGTCACCCTCACTGGGATGGGAAGAAGGTCCTTCTCACATTGATGGGGAACCTCCTCTGTTCCAGCTCACACCCGCTGCCCCTTGTCCTATCACAAAAAACTGGGTGCCCCAAAGCACAGCCTGGCTCCATCCTCCTGACACCTGCCCTTTCCATATTGATCAACATTCATGGAGTCACCCCTCAGGCTCCTTTTTTCCTAGCTCAAGAGACCCAGCTCCCTCAGCCTTTCCTCAGCAAGGAGATGCTCCCCTCCCTCCATCATCTCAGTGGCTCTTCACTGGACTCTCTCCAGCAGTTCTGTGTCCTTCTGGAACTGAGGGGCCCACAGGTGGACACAAGATTTCAGATATGGTCTCAGGAGGGCAGAGTAAAGGGGGAGGAGAATCTTGATCTACTAACCACCCTGCTTCTAATCCACCCCAAGATGCCATTGGCCTTCCTGGCTACCTGGGCACATTGCTGGCTCCTGGCCATTCTGCTGGCTGCCAGGACCCCCAGGTCCCTTTCTCCTCCACTGCTCTCCAACAGATTATGCAGGCACTCGGGGCTTTTCAAAGCTCATAGGTATCTGCACACTTCAAATCCTTCCCCTTCAGCGTTTTCTACCACAGCCTCACGAGCAGACAAGATCTCAGCAAGGCACAAGGCCACTCATTTAGTGCAGCAGAGACCAACTGTTACAATTCACATCAGTCCAAGTCACAGAATCCCAGATCATAAGGGACTGGAAGGGACCTCTGAAGATTATCCTGTCCAATCTCCCTGCCATAGCAGGATCCCCTAGATCCACTCGCACAGGAACATGGCCAGGTAGGTTTTAAATGTCTCCAGAGAAGGAGACTCCACAACGCCCTGGGCAGCCCTGTCCAGTGGTCCGTCAACTCAAGAGAGCAATAAGAAACTCTTAAGAAGACACCAACAGTAGTGTCTGTGGATTCATTCAAACCAACTTCTGTGCTGAATTCCCACAAAAAAAAAATAATTTAGAAAATGAAATTGAGGTTCTGCAGAACTCTAGCATTAAAAAAACAACCCCATGACTGCGGATTGATGGGTGATGCCCCATCAGACCACTCTGTTATGGCAGGGGTAGGCACTTAGGTGTTATTTCAGACACAGCACACACACCTCTCCATCACAAGAACAACAGAAAAACTGAGCACCTACTTGAATTTAACACCAAAAGGATCCTCAGAGAGAAATGACAGTGCTCTGGAAGATCGCAGAGTGTGGATGATGGAATTAGGCGAGCACTGAGATCAAACTGCAGGCGACTGGCCTGGCCCCTTCACTCAGTGTGAGCTGCCAGTGATGCCTGCAGAGAGAAGCCTGGGGTTAGCTGGATCACAGAATCACAGAACATTAAGGACTGGAAGTGACCTCAAAAGATCATCCCATCCAATCCCCCCAGGTCACCCCAAAAGAAATAAGAACAACCAAGTTCTTGCAGTAAATCACAACCAGCTCTTGCCTCTTAGTTCACAGGGAGGGCAGACAGCACTTTCTGAAAGAAACTCACATGATTGTGGGGGACAAGAGCAGTTTCTCGCTGCTGAAGTGCTCATTCGTACTAACACTGAGCGTTTCCATCCCAGTGATAACGATGCAAATCAATGCAGCTCACAGGCTGGCCCTTACCTGGCTGAGGTCCGTCCCTGCTCTGAGCCACATCAAACTCCACAATGACTCCTGCAAACCTCTCCTCGGCTTCTTAACCTGAAACTCTGAAACTCTCTGGACTGTACCAAGCTCCCATCATGAGAGGGGTGTGTTTCAGGATGACCCTTCAGGGATGAGTCACACGGACACCAGGAAAAACCTTCGGAGCTGACCCAACAGCAGAGCTGGGTTCAGCCCTGGGGGAGTGTTTGTGAGCTTTGACTCTGGCTGTAACTGTGAATGAGCTCTGAGAGAAGGAGATGAGGACGGGCTGTTTGGCAAGAGCTGCAGGCACTTCTCTTACTGTGGAAAACAGGGCAGAGTACTGAGCACCACACGAAAAGCATCGTGTTCCTTATTAGGCTGCACTCTGCTCACTTGCGTAAAGCCAGTGTCAATGCCTCCATGCGGCCCTTCCGCTAGCAGCCCAGCCAGTCGCACATGGCTTCTGTGGGACTCAACAGCTCATTGGGGTTGTAAAGTCACACAGAATCCTGGAACATTAGGGATTGGAAGGGATCTTGAAAGATCATCCAGTCCAATCTGCCACAGCAGGATTCCCTAGATCCAGTCGCACAGGGACACGGCCTCTAGATCAAGATGCAGCAAACCCCACGTTCTGCTCAACCCCAGCTTCATTTTGAGTCAATCCTAAACATTCAGATTAGTTTGATGTGGATTTTTTCCCACTTGAGGATCAGAACACCTCAGCAGGGCGTCCAAGTGGCCAAGAAGGCCAATGGCATCCTGACCTGGATCAGAAACTGTGTGTCCAGCAGGAGTAGGGAGGGGATTATCTCCCTGTACTCAGCACTGGTGAAGCTGCACCTTGAGTACCGGGGTCCAGTTTTGGGCACCTCCATACAAGGGAGACATCAAGGTGCTGGAGCGAGTGCAGAGGAGGGCAACAAGGCTGAGGAAGGGCCTGGAGAATCAATCTGATGAGAACTGGTTGCAGGATAGAGTTCAGAGGGTGGTGATCAATGGTGCCAGGTCCAGCTGGAGAGCTGTGACTAGTGGTGTCCCCCAGGGATTGGTGCTGGGACCGGTCTTGTTCAACATCTTCATCAATGACATTGATGAGGGCACAGAGTGTCTGCTCAGCAAGTTGGCCGACGACACCAAGCTGGGAGGCTTGGCTGATACGGCTGAGGGCTGTGCTGCCATCCAGAGAGACCTGGACAGACTGGAGGGCTGGGCACAGAGTAACCAGATGAAGTTCAACAAGGACAAGTGCAGAGTCCTGCATCTGGGGAGGAATAACAAACTCCACCAGTACAGGCTGGGAGGTGATCTACTGGAAAGCAGTCCTGTGGAGAGGGACCTGGGGGTCCTGGTGGACAACAGGTTAACCATGGCACAGCAATGTGCCCTGGTGGCCAAGAAGGCCAATGGGATCCTGGGGTGTATTAGGAGGAGTGTGTCCAGCAGATCGAGGGAAGTTCTTCTCCCCCTCCACTCTGCCCTGGTGAGGCCTCATCTTGAGTACTGTGTTCAGTTTTGGGCCCCCCGGTTTAAGAGGGGCAGGGATCTGTCGGAGAGAATCCAGCGGAGGGCTACGACGATGATTAGGGGACAGGAGGGCATGGCTTATGAGGAGAGGCTGAGGGACTTGGGGCTTTTTAGTCTGGAGAAGAGAAGACTTAGAGGGGATTTGATAAATGTTTATAAGTATCTGAAGGCTGGCCAGGAGGGGGGGGACAGGCTCTTTTCACTTGCTCCCTGTGATAGGACAAGGAGCAATGGGTGTAAGTTGCAGCAAAGGAGGTTCCACCTCAACACAAGGGGGAACTTCTTTACTGTAAGGGTCACGGAGCACTGGAACAGACTCCCCAGGGAGGTCGTGGAGTCTCCTTCTCTGGGGACTTTCAAGGCCCGCCAGGATGTGTTCCTCTGTGATCTGTGTTAGATAGTTTTGTCCTGCTCCGGCAGGGGGGTTGGACTCGATGATCTCTTGGGTCCCTTCCAACCCCTAACACCCTATGATCCTATGACACATGGAGAGAGTTGGAGCTGTTTAATTTGAGGAAGAGGAGGCTGAAGAAAAACCTCATCTCTCTCTACAACTTTGTGAAAGGACACTGCAGAGATGTTGGTGCTGATCTCTTCTCACAGGTCAGTAGTGACAGAAGCAGAGGGAAGGGCTTCAAGCTTCACCAGGGGAGGGTGAGACCAGCCATCAGGATGGAATTCACCTTGGAGAGAGTGGTCAGGCATCGAGATGGGCTGCCCAGGGTGGGAGTTGAGTCCCCATCCCTGGATGAGTGTAAAAGTCACTTAGATGTGGTGTTGGGGGACCTGGTTTAGGGGCGACCTTGTAGAGTAGGGTTGATGGTTGGACTCCAGTGATGCCAAGGGTCTTTTACCACCAGAATGATTCTGTGATTCACCTTACTGTTACATCGTTTTTCCTTGTATTTCAGTAGCTGCAACCCTATTTTTGAGCAGGCACAGTTCCAGAAACCATCACAAAATTTCACATGTACCAGTAGTTCTAAATATTGTTCCCCATTTGCAGCATGGGAAGGAGGGGGCGGCCACTTGGGGTGATTATAAGGCTCTGGCGAGGAATGTAGGGATGCAACTAGAAAGCTAAGGCCTCCTTGGAATTAAACCTTGCAAGAGAGGTCAAAGGCAACAAAAAAAGCTTCTTCAAATATATAGCAGGTAAAACTAAAACTAGAAGCAGCGTAGGCCCCCTGCTGAAGGAGGTGGGTACCCTGGAGACAGAGGATGCAGAGAAGGCAGAGATACTCAACGCTTTCTTTGCCTCTGTCTATTCTTCTAGGGGTTGTCTTGACATTAGACCCCAGACTACAGAGGAGGTTGAGGCAAGAGGTGAGCCTGCCTTGGTTGATGAGGACTGGGTTAGGGATAAGTTGAGCAAACTGGATGTGCACAAATCCATGGGCCCAGATGGGATGCACCCGCGTGTGCTAAGCGAGATGGCAGAAGTCATTGCTAGGCCTCTCTCCATCATCTTTGCTAGGTCCTGGGGAACGGGAGAGGTGCCTAGAGACTGGAGGATAGCAAATGTTACCCCAATCTTTAAAAAGGGTAAGAAGGAAGACCCAGGTAACTATAGACCAGTCAGCCTCACCTCCATCCCAGGAAAGGTGATGGAACAATTTGTACTAGAGGCTGTTTCCGGGCACATCAAGGACAGGAGGGTCATTAGGGACAGTCAGCATGGCTTCACAAA
>VXBP01001620.1:232243-255339 GCA_013400115.1 Rhinopomastus cyanomelas
CCTGGGCAACCCATTCCAGACCCTCACCACTCTCATGGTGAAGAGCTTCCTCCTCACATCCACTCTAAATCTACCCACCTCCAGCTTTGCTCCATTCCCCCTAGTCCTGTCGCTACCTGACATCCTAAAAAGTCCCTCTCCAGCCTTTTTGTAGGCCCCCTTTTGTAGGCCTTGTGGAAGGCCACAATAAGGTCACCTCGGAGCCTCCTCTTCTCCAGACTTAACAGCCCCAGCTCTCTCAGTCTGTCCTCACAGGAGAGGTGCTCCAGCCCTCTGATCATCCTCGTGGCCCTCCTCTGCACTGTTGGAACTGGATGATCAGGTGGTCCCTTCCAACCCTGAGTGACTCTGATTCCATATCTTCTCCAGTGAAGTGATCCTGCTGTGTCAGGGTGATTGAACTAGATGATCTTTTGGGGTCCTTTCCAATCCCTAATGATTCTATGATTCTGGGAACTCCCTTAACAGAGGTTGCAGTCAGGTGGGGGTCGAGCTCTTGTCCCAGGCACCCAATGCCAAGATGAGAGGGCAGGGCCTGGAGCTGCCAGGGGAGGGTTAGGTTGGATGTTAGGAAGCCCTTCCTCACAGAAACGGTAATCAGAGCGTGGAAGGGACTACCCAGGGCAGTGGTGGAGTCCCCATCGCTGCAGGTGTTTAAGGCCAGCCTGGCTGTGACCCTTAGTGCCCTGGTCTGGCCAATGTTCCAGAAAGACACAGAGCTGCTTGAAAGAGTCCAGTGCTACAAAGATGATGGAGTGAAACATCTCCTGGTGAGAAAAGTGTGAGGGAGCTGGGTCTCTTGAGCTGGGAAAAAAGGAGACTGAGGGGTGACCTCATGAGTATTGATCAATATGGAAAGGGTGGGTGTCAGGAGGATGGAGCCAGGCTCTGCTCAGGGGCACCCAGTGATAGGACAAGGGGCAGCGTGTGTGAGCTGGAACAGAGGAGGTTCCACATCAATGTGAGAAGGACCTTCTTCCCATTCCGGTGAGGGTGCCAGAGCCCTGGCAGGAACTGCCCAGGGATGTTGTGGAATCTTCTTCTCTGGAGATGTGATATTTCAAACCCACCTGGACATGTTCCTGTGCAACTGGATCTAGATGATCTTGCAGTGGCAGGGGGATTGGACTGGATGGTCTTTCAAGGTCCATTCCAATTCCTAATGTGCTGTGATTCTGTGATGAGGCGATGTTAGGTCCTGGGCTGGGCTGGCTGATCTTAGAGCTCTTTTCCAGCCTCTGTAGCTCTGTGATTCTGTGGGCAAAAGGCCCAGCTCATCACACTTGCGTTTCCCAGTCAAAGCACCGCAATTCGCATCTACTCTGGAGCCTGCAAGTTTCACCGTGAACAACTTTGTCATGATGAGGTTTAATTTAACAAAGAAATACTTCTGAAATGGAAAGCCTGATCTCAGCTTTGCTACCCAGACAGCCAATGATTTCAGGTGCTGGTGACTCTTGGCAGCTGTTCCAATTTCATATGTAAAACTGTATCCAGAGTCTCCTTCCTGGTGGCACCTGAAATCGACAGCAATTCTACAGCCCACTTTGTGCATCTGCCCTGTGACTTGGCTGTGGCTCAGAGTGACTCCCCAGGTTCTCCAGAATCACGAGGCCAAGTCAGGAGTTACAGCAGTTCTGCAGAGTTGTATCCCGCTGGTTGAATTATTCCTTACCTAGTGCTGTTGCCTGACATTTGCAAACATTGCGGTTGATCTGCTTTTCTAACCAGTAGCAAAGTACCTTGAGCCATTTAGATTTAAGGCTGTTGGGAGAAGGCTTGGTTTTCAGTGTTCAAATCTGTGCCGGGGGACACAGAAGTGTTGTGAAATTTCTGCTCTAATGGAAAAGCCACAAGGGGGACACTGCCCTCACCCCTAGGTGCCTGGGAGCGTGTCCCACAGCACTTGGTCATGTGGCATCAGCGAAAGGACATCATCCACCTGGGGGTCCTGGTGGACAACAGGTTAACCATGGCACAGCAATGTGCCCTGGTGGCCAAGAAGGCCAATGGGATCCTAGTGTGTTCCTCCCTTCTTGTAGCTCAGAATTATTTTCATCCCTTGTCATAGAATCACAGAATCATCCTGGCTGGAAAGGACCTCCAGGAGCATCAAGTCCAGCCCTCATCTCAACCCCTAGACCATGGTCTCAAGTGCTCCAGCGACTCGGTTTTTAAACCCCTTCAGGAATGGGGACTCCACCACCTCCCACAGCCTGTTCCAGTGCCCAACCACTCTCTCAGCAAAGAGCTTCTTCCTGAGATCCAATCTAAACCTCCCCTGACACAACTGGAGGCCATTTCCCCTCGTCCCATCGTTAGTGATTTGGGAGAAGACACTGACACCATTTTGCAAGATCTTTGTTGCTTTCCCCGCCCCGAACAGGGCAGTGGGTTCAGGTCAGTCATCACCCTACGGTCTAACCCCAGAAAGTCGAGAGACACTGAACCATGATTGCAAACAGCCCGATTATGTCAGTGGCTAAGGTGTCTGCGTGGTAACCAAGGCCACAAACACTACTCCCTTACACCTTCCCCGGCAGTTTACAGTCTGACAGAGTCCAGTTCTAGGAAAACCTGGATCACTTGCAGATGACAGGCAGCAATGGGACCCAGACTGGGCAGCGAGCGATGGCTGAGCAGCAGGTAATGGTGATGAGGTCAGGAGACAGGCCAAAGGCTTTGCAACCAGGCTGAATGCCCGACACCTTACAGGGCCAATGCACTTTTACCTGGACCGTGCGGGAATGGCTGCTGTTGGGATGGTGAAACAACAGACCCAGAGATACCTGATGCACTTTCCCGTATGGCTCTGGGCTGAGGCCGTAGGAAGGCTGGACTTGGAAAACTCACCTTTGGTCTCATTTACGCAACTGGTGATCTGCAGGAGTTTTGCCTGGGACTTGTCAGCTTGGAGAGGAGAAGCTTCTGAGGGGATTTAATCCCTGCCTATAAATCCATGAGGGCTGGGTGTCAAGAAGAAATCTTTTTTCACTTGCACCCTGTGATAGGACAGGGACAGTGGGTGTCAGCTAGAGCACAGGAAATTGCACCTCAACAGGAGGAAGAACTTCTTTACTGTGAGGGTCACAGAGCCCTGGAAGGGGGCTGCTCAGGAAGGGTGTGGAGTCCCCTTCTCTGGAGATTTTCAAGACCCCTCTGGCAATCCAGAGTGACCTGTCCTAGACTCTCGAACAGGAGGGTTGGACTCAATGACCTCCTGAGGTCCCTTCCAACCCCTAATGATCTGTGTCTGTGTGGCAGTGGGATTCACACTGGGACAGCAGCATCATTCCCTCCTGCTGGCAGTGCCGGTCGCTGGTGCTGTATTGTCACCATCCAGGTTTCCTCTTCACACTCCCCAGAATCCCCCACTGTAGCTGTGGTGAAGTTTTGCAGGGGCAGGAGCGCTACCTCCTGTTTTTATTGACTCCCTCTGACGCCCATAGAAAAGAACACCTGTGAGCTGTGCTTGCTCTTGGGAGGCATAAAGACACGAGCAGGGTACTTTTGAAAGCACTTGTTCTGCTTTTCTGGTGCCATTTGCTTCAGTTGCAGTTCACACACAGTCAGCTTAAGGCTGTTACTTTCTCCTCCTGTGTTTTCCCCTGGGAACTGGAGTTTTTTTAGTGGGGCCTTTCAGCGCAGATAGACCCACACTCTGTGTGCTGCTCCTGGCCTGGCCAAGCACAGCACGATAACCGTGGCACAGTGGCCAGAGCTGACTGAACCACACGCACTTTTAGTTCTGCAGATGCGAAGCAGAAACAAACAGTCCAGGGGCTGTGCTGTGTAATTAAAGGAAGAGATCCGAGCCTTATTAACATTTTTCAGGGTTCCTGAGGAAAAGCATTATTGTCTTCGCTGTGGTTTGGACAGGTAGCTGTGAAAGAACTTGGACCTTGTTCAGGGCTGTGTGGGAAGGCAGGACAAACACAGTGTCTCGCTCAATCCTCACAAAACCTCCCAAAGCTAAATGTGAGAGCCTTGGCTGCCAGGACGGAGTTCAGATATGAGGCAAATCTTCCTGGTTTGAGTCCATGGTTTTGACTGAGGTGCTGCACGTAGGGAAAGAGCTGCCCTCACCTGCACCACATTTCCCAGGCAGGGGGCTGAATCACCATCCCTGGATGTGTTTCACAGTCGCAGAGATCTGGAGCTTAGGGACAGGGGTTAGTGGTGGCCTTGGGACAGTTGGGTTAAGGGTTGGATTTGATGATCTAAAAGGTCTTTTCCAACCTAAACAATTCTATGAGGGTGGAGCCAGGCTCTGCTATGCGGCATCAAATGACAGGACAAGGGGCAGCGGGTGTGAGCTGGAACAGAGGAGGTTCCACATGGATGTGAGAAGGACCTTCTTCCCAGTGAGGGTGGCAGACCCCTGGAAGTGGCTGTCCAGGGGGGCTGTGGAGTCTTCTCTTCTGGAGAAGTTTCAAACCCACCCGGCCATGTTCCTGTGCGACTGGATCTAGGGGATCCTTCTGTGGCCGGGGGATTGGACTAGATGATCTTTTGAGGTCCTTTCTAATCCCTAATATTTTGGGATTCCTACAACAGAACCCACACTGAGCCCATCCCTTTAGTCACAAGGATGCAGCTTACACAGCTTGGGCTGTTTCAGTTAGGCAGATGTGGATCTGAATTAATTCTTTTTGTTTTCATGCAGTCGTGCAGGTGGGACCCAATCGGAACGAACAAGCACTGCTACAATTCCCCAGTCACAGCCAGCGCACGCCTGCCGAATGAAAGCATCGGAAAGGTTTTTGTCGGCCTAAATATTGAACCCAGGTTTTATTCCTTTGAAAATGACATCACACACATCTTGCCAATGTACATTGAGATGAGAAAATGATGAGGAACAAATATTGAGAGCAAAGCTATAAAGTGGGTGGGTTCTCTGCTGCATGGCGTCGCAGTACAATACTCAGACCTGGGGGTGGTTATTACAAGTAGTAAAAACAGTTCACAACACCTCACAAAAATGGATTCTTCTTTGTTTTCTTTTGTCCTAGAAAGTCAAATCTTCTAACAAAAGGAAATTCTGTTAAGGGAGAAGAGGCGTGGGGGAGAGATGTGTGGATCTAGTTACTTGGTGTGGGTTTGGGGCAGGGCTTGGCGGGGTTTTTCAAGTCCGTTTCTTACAAAACCCGTCTCTGCGAGTGACCTCCTCTGTTTTCTGTCCTCTGTTGCCAACAGAATCGCAGCTATTAGACAAGAAGCCCTGCTACCCAACCCAGAGCCTGGGAGCGTGGAGAAGGAGTTGGCTGCAGAACCCTTGCTGCACAGTTCCTATACACCATGCCCTGCCCCAATTCACTGCAGATCCAGGAAAATCCAAAGCATGTGCAAACCCCTCGAGTTGGGGACCGCGGGA
Organism: Rhinopomastus cyanomelas; assembly: GCA_013400115.1. Classification (NCBI taxonomy): domain Eukaryota; kingdom Metazoa; phylum Chordata; class Aves; order Bucerotiformes; family Rhinopomastidae; genus Rhinopomastus; species Rhinopomastus cyanomelas. Next base: position 237,618 of record VXBP01001620.1, read on the forward strand.
CCAGTCCCCTGCAGAACAGCCGGGTGCGGAAGCCGCAGCTGATACACTACATGTCGTGTGCCTCTACTCGGCAAGACCTCACTGCTTCCCAGTGACACAAACTTCCAGAGAGTTCACTTTATTCCCCAGTTCAACCAAAGGCAACAAGTGACCAACCTCCACCTGTCCTAGAGGCTACTCAAAGTGCCAGGGCAGGGCGCTGTGAGAAGTAAGTTCCCTGAAAGAACCTGTTGAGAACTGCATTTCAAACCTCGGTGTAGATCGTCTCACTTATGCCCAAATCTGTACTTTACAACCACGAGAGAGACAAAGACAGAATAAGAGAGAGAAGAGGGGAGTGAGAAGTGAGAGAGAGAGAGAGAATCCTCCCAGGAGGAAAGGAAGCACTAATTAAGCAGCAAGAAACAGAACCATGCATTTACTCTCAAGAGCTTGTTCACGAGCAGCTAACATTTCTAACACTACAACCACTCACCTACATCTGTTTGCTAAGCAACTGATTTCTACCTACAGCTAGGGAGCAGAAGGGGGTTCGTTTGTGTCTCTTTTTTTTTGACTTTTTCTTGCCCTTCTGTTTCCAAAGCCAATCCAAATGTTTTCTGTACAAGGAGGATGGTGCAGGAGGGCGGCTAAAATGCGAAGGACTCAGCAGGAATGGAGGATGCAAAATCAGTCCAAAACATGCACAGGCTGTTTACAGGTAAGCGAGGAATCATTGGCATAAAGCTGCGATATATTACAAGATGATACAGTTGAGATCTTTTGGAATAACCTCTGCTTGTCCTGTCCCTTCCTGAGGACTTTCCGTGGAAGGAAAATCTAGCCCAAAGGGAATTCGAGGTTGACACCCAAGCAGAAAGTGGATGAGCGATGTTATTTTGAATGAAAAGTGTTTCCCCTCCCCTTCCACCCCGAGTCGATGCAATCCGTGTGGCAGCAGGCCTTCCAACAACGAAGGGTTAGAGAGATCTGCTCGAGGAGAACAAAAGCACCATTTAAATGAAGAGCTCTCTGTACCACAGCATCCCTTAAGTAACCTTTAGAAAAGAACTGGAGTTTACCGATCCAAACAAAATCCCACCTGACCCCTTGGCACCCTGTGGGTCCCCCCAAGGTTATAGACACGGAGTTTAAAGTATACCAGCTAAACTTTAAACCCAGCTGCCCCTCCAACCCCCTGAACCCACTCACTGAATGGCAACAGAAAATACACCACGGCCTCTGGGTTCTGGTCTGTTCTACTGCAGCTTCGTTGGTCATGAGGAAATCACAGCAACTCAACACATGCCCTACAACAGTGATCCACGAGCAGGTTCCTGTCCAGCTGCGTTATCTCCCTCCCTCAACACAACTGCTGGGCAGCTTTGCAGCTTGGAACAAGCTGCAGGGCTGCGGGCAAAGGCAGTTTGCGCTCTTCAGAGAAGAGTGGTGTGTGTGACTACGCTTACAGCTGAGAAAACAGGCAAAGGCAGTTAACTGCAGTGTTATCAGCAATCCGATGCTCCTTTCCTGTGCTACTAGGCTGTTCTAAAGCACTGAGATTCATGGTGGGGGAATGAGTCATTGTTTCAGAGACTGGAAGGAGTTTTGGCCAGACAAATTTCCCCTTTCTGAAAGACCCTGTGAAAAGACTGTGAAAAGACCCTGGGTGTCTTCAAATTTGATAGTTGCAGCTGTCCTAGTACTGTCCCAGTGACAAAGCTGCTTGGAGCACACATCTTTTAAATAAGAAGCAAACTAACACCGATCCTCCCTGTCGGAACTCAGCATTAAGAGTAACTCACAGGCTTTCTCATTCTTATATTCAATGTTTCTGCTTCACCTTATCTCTAAACACCGATCAACAGTGCAATTAATTCTCTAGACGTTCTTCTTTTGAAGGAGATACATCGTCAGATGTCACACTACACCTGCAGAAAGCTCTTTTGTGGTAAAGAGGGGGAAAGAAGAAAAGCAAAAAGAAGTTGTGTGTCTGCAACCCTGCAGTGCCTGCGCAGCCATGAGAGGGAAGCAGGCTATCAGCACGTTTCACCTGCTGCCTGCAAAGGCAAGGGAATGAAACCTCATCCCTTCCTGCTGTGCACTGGCTGGAAGCCAGTGGAGAGAAGCAGCTCTGCTGGAGTTTAGAAAAACCCCCAAGCCACAACGAACCCCAAACACAAACCCAACAACTATCAGCAGCAGGGAAAAACCAACCCAATGAGTGCTTCACAGGGATCATTTGACAGTAACATTTTCCAAGGACTGGGCCTGGGCATCAGCACGGGACCCATTTCATCCACGACAGACATTTCCTAAGTCTGACTGCACCCAAGGATTTCTCAGAAACTCAGGGGTTCAGAGGCATTGTTTGTTTCAAGGCCACCCTGAGCAGGAGCCACCAACAGGTTTCATTCTGACCGCACGAGCCTGGTGAATTGCTCTGCTCTGCAACAAACCCCCTAATCAAACATGACTGATTAATTCCCATTTCCTAGACAGAGTTGTTGCAGATGGATAGCAATCAAAAGCAGCCTTGAGTTCAGAGGAGTCACCTAAAACAAACGGAACCTTCCTGTTGAAGCTCAGAGATGTCTAAAAACAACTCAACCATCAATCTCTGTTCTGCTCAGCAGGAGCTGGGACTGGAGCTGAAAACCACTGGAAGACACAGAAAAGCTACTTCTAGTTCCATAAACCTGCTGGGCACAGGAAAAGCCTCTGCTAAAAGTGCCCTCAGGCCTTGGAACAGGCTGCCCAGGGAGGGGGCTGAACCACCATCCCCTGATGTGTTTCACAGTCGAGGAGATCTGGAGCTCAGGGACCGGTGTCAGCGGGTGGAATGGGACAGCTGGGTTAAGGGTTGGACTCAATGACTGTGCAGGCCTTTTCCAACCTAAATTGTTCTATGATTCTATGTGTGAAACAGGAGTAAAGTGAGATAAAGCCAACACTCATCAGAACCAGAAAACATAGAGGAGACCCTAATTTCCTGAGGTTCCTCATTCCGCTTTCAATTCTAAAAGCTTTAAGCCATTTGAACAAAGAAAACTACTTCAGCTTCATCACCACAACCAACAAAATTGTACAAAATATCTCCCAGGCATCACTCGCTGTCAGAGGCTCCTGCAAGAGATCAACCTATAGCTGGGGTCCAGAAGGTTCCTCTGCCAAGTCTGCAGCTGTTGCCCAGGAAACTGAATCTGCACTCAACTCATCAATCACATGGGAATTATTGACAGAAATTGATCTTGGAAACAGGAGACCGACCTTGGCCCAAACGGATTCGGCTCCCTTCGTTACAGAGAAGCTTCTGCATGTTCAAAGCAGCTGAGAGTGAGGTGCACTGGCTTTCACTTGAGTTACATCTGAGAATCTATGGAAACAGAGAGCTGCTGTCTCATGAAGAAAATTATCTGAGACTGAAGAGCAAACGTTTCTATTCAGACAGAGCAGGCTACTGCCTCTTTGGATTAAATTCCCTGTGGTGTGTGCAGTGCAGCAGCCCTTGCATAGGAATTTCATGGACAATATCCCTGTCATCCCCTTGGCTTGCACAGCAAATCAAGGCTGCCTCCTCCAGGTCTCAACTCTTCACTCTAGTGCCAGCGGATTTTCCAGAGTTTGCTGAGCAACACGGGAAGGGGTAAGAAGTGCAGAGGCGCCCACTTGCAGCTCCCCAGCGTGTCAGGCCTCTCCAGCTTCAGACCACGGTTTCTCAGTCTTATCGGACAGGGAGAAATGAAAATGAAATCAAACCAAGATTTGAGCTGTTGTTCAGCAATGGGCTGGATCTCTCCTTCCCTCTTTGAGAGGTGCCGTACTGGCAGGAGAGTGAAACAGGAGCAGGGGAGGAATTTCAAATGAGTTCTTCTGCCTGCAGACAACTGTGACCTTATTTCTGCCTCCAGGAACAGGACACAGGTGGTTGTGCTATCCTGGCTTAGACACCTGCCGGGCCAGTAACTCCTCCCTCCCCATGCAGTCAGGGACTCCCACTGCTTTTCTGTCCAGAACCAAGCTGTAGGTCCTCAGCTAGTCTCAACTGCCCACAATGTTTGTCCCTGCAAGTCCTTTGCTTTTGTCTTTTGTTAGTCTCACACATTAAGGGCACCGTGGTTTGCAGTGCTCTGCCTCATACTCTCCCTTCCATTTGATGTTCTGTGAGGTTCAAGCTCATTTCATCACTCACTCAGTATCTCCTAAAACCCCTCCCATACAATTCCTCTAGGAAACAAGTCATTTTCTTTTGTTCCCCATGATCCTGGCCAGCTTGGCATCTTCTTCTAATTATGCCAACTTGATTTTCGCAGCTGACAGACTCTAATTACTGTAAAGATTTGTTAATCCCCTTTGGGCAGCCATCCTCCTACTTCACTTGTTTGAGTGATTGACTCTCGGGAAGCTCTGAACTGGCCTGAGAGTCCCGAGTTACAGTTCACCGAGATCGAGGGCAAGAGCCACAATAGGTTGGTTCAACTAAGTGCATGAAGCAATGAAACTGAAAAGGCAACTCTTTCCCATGAAGCCATCTGGCCACCAACACTTTCTAAACAAGAAAGCCCTCAACAACAGGCCCACTGTTTGCTTGGTGGAAGGCCGCTGAAATCATTACCCTTCTTCATTGTTTACAAACACAAGGCCCACATTTTGAAGTGGGACATGAATGGCCCAAATACCCGCACACATTCCCACAGCGGGACTCTATACACTCTGCTGGCCCCAGCCTTCCACCTGCAGGAACCCGCGATGAGAGACACAAGATCTGAAGCCGGAGCAAAGACTATCTGAAGGGCGGAAAGGATAATGAGTGCTGCAGATCCCGACCCCACGCACAACTGGTGAGGAGCGGCTGCACTGAGCCACACAAGACCCAGCTTTAATGTTTCCTGAGATAGCGCAGCGAGGCCTGCGGAGATTCCTACAGGTGGGACAGAGATTCTGAAGACAGTAATTTTCAGGAGCTGGTTGAATAAATACAAGATGGGCTAAGCAGCTCAAGAATCAAAGTCTGTCCTGTCTCCTTTTGTCAAGGCCATTTTTACCTAGACCTTGCTGGGCACAGGTGTAGCCCCACTTCTGAAACTGAAGCCCAAAGCACACCGGAAGGCCCTTAAGGTCTTAACTTCTTGGTGATGGTGTTGCCACTGGACATCTTCAAGGTATCTTGCGTAACCCTGTTGTATGGGCTGACCTCACTTTTGAGATATAACCTTCATCTTGTGCCACCCATTTGCTTCTACAAAGAACCTCACCAGTCCGAAACAGCAGTCCCACTCGTTCCTACCTGCAACCAGAAAAATAACTTGGATCATAAAGCACCACTAGAAAAAAGCAGATGGTTTGTTCTGCTTTGGTCACCGTCAGCATCTGCTGTGTGGTAAAGACAGAATCCTAGAACCACTGAGGCTGGAAAAGACCTCTAAGCTCATCAAGCCCAGCCTGTGACCTAACATCACCCCATTGGCCAGACCAAGGCACTAAAGTCCACAGCCAGACACCTCTATGGAGCTTTTCTCTGGCTGTAGACTGTCTTGGCTTGAGGAGACACTTCATGGGCTGGTTTTACACCTACTTTCCTGTTCTCATTTTCTTTCTCTAAAAAAGGATTTTGCCTCTACCGTAGTAAAAGACAACTGCCTCACAGCCTGGAATAGATTTGGAGTACCTCTGGAGTCACTCCTTAGTAAGCAAACATCACGCTGTGCCCTGCAGGGAGGACCCAGCTTCTCAGGAGGGCTGTGGCTGGACCAGTGTCAGCGTAGGGCTTCAGCGTGGTGCTGAAAGCGATTTCACTGTGTGTTCTGTTAAGCAGCAGGAAGACCAGTGCTGACCTCAAAGGCGTGAGACAGCAAACACAAGACACCCTAGAAAATGCCAGTAGTGTCCACAGAAGAACTAACATTGTTCTGTCACTAGTTCCTATTAAAAAACCTGGCCTCCAACCTCTTTTTGCTGGTTGCCACAAGTTTTGGTCCAACCTTCCTTTTTTCCCTTCAAAAGTTCTGTTCAAGCAGAGGAGAGAGAAAGAAGAGACCGAGCGGGTGAGTTTTTGCACAGGCAGTGTGTTAGAGAAACAGGAGAGAGAGAGAGGGATGTGGAAGTTGTCTTCTAAGCAGAATTCCTTCTCTGTTATCCATGGAAAGGCCACAAGTGGTGTCTCTAGCTCGTGAGGAGGGTATAAGTCATGCGCAGACAGAGGAAACAGACAGTGGTGGGCAAAAGCCCTTTCCTTCTCCCACTGCAGAGGGGATTTTAAAATCCCATCACCAAACTCTTCATGCCTGGGGGAAGGAGAAGGTTGAAGGACAGCTTGGCTGGGGCCCTGAGCAACCTGCTGTAGTGAAGGTGTCCCTGCCTGTGCAGGGGGTCGGAACTGGATGAGCTTTAAGGTCCCTTCCAACCCTGGCTACTCTATGATTCTGTGATCTTCTCCAGCCACAATCACGTGCAAATACTAAATCCATTGGCCTGTTACAAACCCACTGGGTCTGATAGAGATATTTTTACCTGCAAATTCACACTGAGCGAAGGCGGGTTTGGAAAAAGTGCTTGAAGAGTGTCTCTGGTTTTTAAATACTGTGCTGTTTTAAAACAGTGTAGCCTAAGCGATTCAATTAGTCTCTAGAAACACTTCAGGGTGGTCTCATGAGACAAATTAGACTGGGGGTTTACAGCAGAATTAATACAGCAGGTCCTCAGATCCTGTGGAGTTTTCTGCAGTTGTAAAAGGAGAAAAAAAAATTCAACAGGTAAAACTCTGGAGTGTAGATCGTGGAATCAATATCTGCTCCAGGATCTCCTGGAGTCTGTAAAAGGTGAGGAATGGGTAGAGAGAGTGATGCTGCTTCTGTTTCAGCATTCCTAAGTAGGGAAAGGGCGGGTATCAGGAGGATGGAGCCAGGCTCCGCTCAGGGGCACTCAGTGATAGGCCAAGGGGCAGTGGATGTGAGCTGGAACAGAAGAGGTTCCCCATCAGTCTGAGGAGGATCTTCTTCCCAGTGAGGGTGGCAGAGCCCTAGCAGGGGCTGCCCAGGGGTGTTGTGGAGTCTCCTTGTCTGGAGATGTTTCAGACCCACCTGGCCATGTTCCTGTAGGACTGGATCTAAGGGATCCTGCTGTGGCAGGAGAGTTGGACTGGCTGATCCTTCAAGGTCGCTTCCCATCCCTAATGTTCTGGGATTATTGGAAGCAATTACTAATCTATTCCCACTCAGGAAAGCTTGCTGACCAGACCCAAGCTGGTCTCTCGAGAAGAAAACCCATGGGATTGAAGCACGGGGTACAGTCTAAGCGTGACTCCGCATTCTTCCCTCGATCAGGGCTGTCCTTATACTGACGCAACCAAGGTACGATGCCTGTGCGCCGCTTCTCTTTGTATCAAAATCTACGTCAGGGATCCTACAATGTCAAAGGTAACTAGGTTTGAAGGCAGGAAACATTCCACATGCATTTCTGTACAAGAACTCATGCAACACTGGCATCAACACACACTTTATGTTACAGATGAAACACTCACTGACTTCTCCTGCCCAGGCATTTCTACCTACCAAATTGCTTTTGAAAACTTGGGAGTTTGGCCTCATACCCTGTTTGCTTTGTGGCCTCTACTGCTTTGAATGGCTATTTTTCCCACTGAACAAGTTTCTTATTTCCTTCTTCTTTTAGGCCTTTTCAAGGTCCTCTTAATTCCCTGAAGGAATTGTTTGGCTCAGCCCCACCCCAGGATGATCCTCATACAGAGAAAACTCCTCTTGCAGGACCTGTGTCGCTAGGTGCAGTTCAGGAAGGCCTCAGTGAGCCCCTCAGCCTGCTCCACCAGGATGAGCATCTTCAGATAACCAGTGCCCGTGGCAGGAAGGGATGGGGCCGCTTCCCAACAGCTACCTCAACAACTACTCATTCAAAGGTTCTTTCACCCCGTGGGATCTGCTTTATCAGACAGAACTCAGCAACATGGGATGAAAGCGCAGCTCACACTCCTTTCCTACCGCCATCACTCTGCCAACGGACAGCAAAGGTTTAGGATTTCCCAGTGGATCTGCAGAGAGGACCTGGTACTGAAGAGCAAGAGAACCTAGAAGTGATTTCATGGCTGGTCTCTGGTTTAGCAGGGACTCGGAGAAGTGGCAGGACCCTAACTGTGACAGCCTGTATCAATCAAGTGACACGTTTCACTGGAGTCCAAGTCCATCGTCTCAAACAGCCAGGGTCCCTGGAAAGGCAGAGACTTGGGGAAGGGATTTCCAGCAACAGAGCAGAGGGCAGCGGCATGGCAAATTATCTGTACTAAAACTTCTGCCAAGGCGAGAGCTCTGATGAGTAGCACTGTTAGCAAAGCCATGACCCTGGACATCCTTACGCCGAAGCACTTGTGGTTTTTCATTAAACAGCCAAAAAGTAGCACCCATAACCAAATCTGCACCCAGCAAACTTCAGCACCTTCTGGTAGAGGATCTGAAAGCACTCCACAAGCGTTAACCGACATTTGGCCTCACAACCCGCAGTGAGGTAGAAGAGCATTGTCCCTGCAGGGACAGACAGACAAACTGAGGCACAGGGTTACTAAGAGACCTGCTCCCATTCAGACATGAAATTCAGCAATGCCAGGGGCTGCATGAAGGAGTCCTGACTGCTGCACACTACCACCCTTGCCCCAAAAGCCTTCAGCATGAGCCCAGAGCCTTCAAACAAAACACAGAGCTCTAGAGACAACAGGTGAAGCGATGGGTCAGCAGTCACACAGTCATAGAGTTGATTCAATTCAGTGAAGTTATCTGTGGGAACGGATGGCTTCTTGTGCAGAACTCCGGGTGCAAATGATCATGCACGAACACTACTGGATTCAAACTCGGTGAGGAACAACTCTGACCCCTTGGTAATTCCCAATCCTGGCCTCTCTCAGATGAATCTTGTTTAGAAGTCGTATTCTGGGCATCACCATGTGAACCTGCAAAGACNCCACCCCAAAACGTGTCTGGTCTGGCAGTGATAACAAGATTCCTAAGCTGACTATTTTGAAGTTGTCGGTTGGGCTTTTTTTTTTGTTCATTTTTCTGACTATGTTTTTTAACCAAAAGGAAATCACCAGCTTTTATTAAAAAAAAGAAGGAGGAGCTTGGGCTCCTCCCTCCCAAAACACAAGGTTTGTGGTTGGTTGGTTTTTTCCTTTATAAAAAGTGTCTTGAGGTTTTTTTTTTNACAAATTAGACTGGGGGTTTACAGCAGAATTAATACAGCAGGTCCTCAGATCCTGTGGAGTTTTCTGCAGTTGTAAAAGGAGAAAAAAAAATTCAACAGGTAAAACTCTGGAGTGTAGATCGTGGAATCAATATCTGCTCCAGGATCTCCTGGAGTCTGTAAAAGGTGAGGAATGGGTAGAGAGAGTGATGCTGCTTCTGTTTCAGCATTCCTAAGTAGGGAAAGGGCGGGTATCAGGAGGATGGAGCCAGGCTCCGCTCAGGGGCACTCAGTGATAGGCCAAGGGGCAGTGGATGTGAGCTGGAACAGAAGAGGTTCCCCATCAGTCTGAGGAGGATCTTCTTCCCAGTGAGGGTGGCAGAGCCCTAGCAGGGGCTGCCCAGGGGTGTTGTGGAGTCTCCTTGTCTGGAGATGTTTCAGACCCACCTGGCCATGTTCCTGTAGGACTGGATCTAAGGGATCCTGCTGTGGCAGGAGAGTTGGACTGGCTGATCCTTCAAGGTCGCTTCCCATCCCTAATGTTCTGGGATTATTGGAAGCAATTACTAATCTATTCCCACTCAGGAAAGCTTGCTGACCAGACCCAAGCTGGTCTCTCGAGAAGAAAACCCATGGGATTGAAGCACGGGGTACAGTCTAAGCGTGACTCCGCATTCTTCCCTCGATCAGGGCTGTCCTTATACTGACGCAACCAAGGTACGATGCCTGTGCGCCGCTTCTCTTTGTATCAAAATCTACGTCAGGGATCCTACAATGTCAAAGGTAACTAGGTTTGAAGGCAGGAAACATTCCACATGCATTTCTGTACAAGAACTCATGCAACACTGGCATCAACACACACTTTATGTTACAGATGAAACACTCACTGACTTCTCCTGCCCAGGCATTTCTACCTACCAAATTGCTTTTGAAAACTTGGGAGTTTGGCCTCATACCCTGTTTGCTTTGTGGCCTCTACTGCTTTGAATGGCTATTTTTCCCACTGAACAAGTTTCTTATTTCCTTCTTCTTTTAGGCCTTTTCAAGGTCCTCTTAATTCCCTGAAGGAATTGTTTGGCTCAGCCCCACCCCAGGATGATCCTCATACAGAGAAAACTCCTCTTGCAGGACCTGTGTCGCTAGGTGCAGTTCAGGAAGGCCTCAGTGAGCCCCTCAGCCTGCTCCACCAGGATGAGCATCTTCAGATAACCAGTGCCCGTGGCAGGAAGGGATGGGGCCGCTTCCCAACAGCTACCTCAACAACTACTCATTCAAAGGTTCTTTCACCCCGTGGGATCTGCTTTATCAGACAGAACTCAGCAACATGGGATGAAAGCGCAGCTCACACTCCTTTCCTACCGCCATCACTCTGCCAACGGACAGCAAAGGTTTAGGATTTCCCAGTGGATCTGCAGAGAGGACCTGGTACTGAAGAGCAAGAGAACCTAGAAGTGATTTCATGGCTGGTCTCTGGTTTAGCAGGGACTCGGAGAAGTGGCAGGACCCTAACTGTGACAGCCTGTATCAATCAAGTGACACGTTTCACTGGAGTCCAAGTCCATCGTCTCAAACAGCCAGGGTCCCTGGAAAGGCAGAGACTTGGGGAAGGGATTTCCAGCAACAGAGCAGAGGGCAGCGGCATGGCAAATTATCTGTACTAAAACTTCTGCCAAGGCGAGAGCTCTGATGAGTAGCACTGTTAGCAAAGCCATGACCCTGGACATCCTTACGCCGAAGCACTTGTGGTTTTTCATTAAACAGCCAAAAAGTAGCACCCATAACCAAATCTGCACCCAGCAAACTTCAGCACCTTCTGGTAGAGGATCTGAAAGCACTCCACAAGCGTTAACCGACATTTGGCCTCACAACCCGCAGTGAGGTAGAAGAGCATTGTCCCTGCAGGGACAGACAGACAAACTGAGGCACAGGGTTACTAAGAGACCTGCTCCCATTCAGACATGAAATTCAGCAATGCCAGGGGCTGCATGAAGGAGTCCTGACTGCTGCACACTACCACCCTTGCCCCAAAAGCCTTCAGCATGAGCCCAGAGCCTTCAAACAAAACACAGAGCTCTAGAGACAACAGGTGAAGCGATGGGTCAGCAGTCACACAGTCATAGAGTTGATTCAATTCAGTGAAGTTATCTGTGGGAACGGATGGCTTCTTGTGCAGAACTCCGGGCGCAAATGATCATGCACGAACACTACTGGATTCAAACTCGGTGAGGAACAACTCTGACCCCTTGGTAATTCCCAATCCTGGCCTCTCTCAGATGAATCTTGTTTAGAAGTCGTATTCTGGGCATCACCATGTGAACCTGCAAAGACGCAGCTTGCAGGTTGCTTCCTACCAGCAATGCATCGAGCCAGATGTGGAGTGGCTCTGAGAGCAGCACCCCAGCATCCACGTCGCGTCAAACACCACAATGTTCCAGCTCATTCTAATCGCAAGGGGTTGCAAGGCAGTGGGGAGCGGGGCAGGGGGGGTGTGAAATGAAGACAAATAGAGCAACAAAGAAAGACTTGCATTGCACAGAGTCCTGTGATCATCAGTGTCAGCGAAAGCTTCTTCCATGAGAAAGGGAGGCAATGCCAGTGAGCCTAGAGCAAAGCCTTGGTATAGGGAAACCCCACCATGCCTGCGTGAGGAGATGAGCTCTGCGTTCTGCTGGAGCCATCACAGGCGGAAATGGTCTCTAAATACAGAAGGTTCGTTTTTCTCAGACAGAAACTTCTCAAGAAAGGGTTTTAGAACAGCACACGATGGTGTTTGCTAGAGAAGTAGAGAATCTGGCCCTGGTTAGGAAGAGTGAAGTGTAAAAACCCAAACACCTAGTCTGAAAACATTACAAAAACTATCAAAACATTCAAGATCTTGAACTGACCCCCCCCCNTTGCTATAAAAAGTGACCTTAGGGTGTCGAACCTGAAAACAGTTTGTCACAGTGTTTTCAGTGCCGGCTGTTCACAAGGCAGTACTGTAACACACAGAGATAGAGAGATACCATCAGGGAGCTGCGAGATGCCATTAGCGGTTAGCATGGCCATACGTGGAAGGGGTTCCACTCCAGATTAACTCAGCTGACTTTTCAGCTTAATCATTCAAAAGAGAATTTAAAAGGACATCCCAATATGTGACTCATGATTGTACTGGCCTCGCTTCGCATCCTGCACAATCTCATCCAAGCTCCTGCTGACACATCAAGCATCAGACTGGTCAGGCGTTTCCCTTCCTGCCCTCTGACACCAAACCTGTTACTGCTTGGTGTGTGGGTGCTCCAGTCAGGGCCACAAAGTGAGGAGCAGGTGAGCTGGCAAGGGCTGGCAACTTGGACAAGGTGCAGATTGGCCATGTTCCTGTGCGACTGGGTCCAGGGGATTCTGCTCTGGCAGGGGATTGGACTGGATGATCTTTTGAGGTCCCTTCCAATCCCTAACATACTGTGAATCTGTGACATTATCGTTTTGCCCTACTTGGCCTTGCAAACTGGTCGGCAGCAAGTGACCGGTTTGCACACTGTCGGGGGAGCGACTTCACTAGTGCTAGGAAAATCACAGAGTCACAGCAGCAGAAGAAATACTGGAAGAGAATGTGAAATGCCCAGGATCATTGGCATGCTGGCTCCAAATTGCTCGCAATGTCTGTTTTGCATCTCTGCCCCTTGGGAGGATGGTACCCCTCTATCTCTATACACTGGTAGGTTGTTGGGTTGTGGCACAGAGGAGAAATCACAGAAAAAAACCGACATACAACTGTGAGTCCTTTGTCTGCTCTGACAGCACCAGTCACCTATCTGCTTGGCTTGGCAGAAGTACTCTGTATCTCAATTGTAGCTTACAACAGGGACATCGAGCTTCGTGTTGCTTTTACATGGAATCTCCAAGGGAATCGGAGTCATCCAAAGACAGAGGCAGGTACAAGTCCTGTAGGAAGAAAGAGGAAATATTAACTCTCACGGTCAGTCTCCATTCTTTGGTCAGCATCAGGAAGCAGTCACAGAATCACAGAACATCAGGGAGTGGAAAGGACCTTGAAAGGTCAGCCAGTCCCATCCCCCAGCCACAGCAGGATCCCCTAGACCCAGTCCCACAGGCGGGTCTGAAATGTCTCCAGACAACGAGACTCTACAACCACCCCGGGCAGCCCCTGCCAGGGCTCCATCACCCTCACCAGGATGGGAAGAAAGTCCCTCTCAGATTGATGTGGAACCTCCTCTGTTCCAGCGCACACCCGCTGCCCCTTCTCCTATCACTGGGTGCCCCTGAGCAGAGCCTGGCTCCATCCTCCTGACACCCACCCTTTTCCATATTAATCAACATTCATGGGGTCACCCCTCAGTCTTCTTTTTTCCTGGCTCAAGAGATCCAGCTCCCTCAGCCTTTCCTCAGCAGGGAGATGCTCCTCTCCCTCCATCATCTCTGTGGCTCTGTGCTGGTCTCTCTCCAGCAGCTCTGTGTCCTTCTGGAACTGAGGGGCCCAGAATTGGAACGGACCAGGTCTGTACAGGGTGGAAGACTCGGTCGCTGGTTGGGCTGACCAATAGTCTGGGTAGTTGAAGGCTAAAATCAAGGCAGGGTACTTGCACAGTGGAGCAGGTAAATCTTGGCATCAGGAGCCAAATAGCTGTTGCATGAGTTCAAGAATCAGTGGATCAATGCTGCACAGGGATGAAGGAGCAGAACCTGTTCTTAAGGAGGTCTCTGATCCTACGTCCACAATAACGAATCCCACCTTGATTTGACAGTCAGCCTTAGGGCAAATCTCTAGGATAATCACACAGTCCCTGAGCCTTAATTCTTTAAGGCATTTTCTGGTCAATTAAAAGGGTTAAGAATCCAAGTTTATTATTTTCATGGAATCCTTAATGTAAAAGTTTGCCAGGGTCCCCTTCTGGGATAATTTTACTCACAAAATCACAGAGCTATTGAGGCTGGAAAAGACCTCTAAGACTGAACATCACCTGTAACCTAACATCAACCCATCAGCCAGACCAGGGCACTAAGGGCCACAGCCAGGCTGTCCTTCAACACCTCCAGGGATGAGGACTCCCCCACTGCCCTGGGCAGTCCAATCCAGGCTCTGATCACCCTTTCTGTGAGGAAAGGCTTCCTAACATCCAATCTAACCCTCCCCTGGCAGCTTCAGTCTCTGCCCCCACATCCTGTCACTGGTTGCTTAGTAGGAGAACCTGACCCCCACCTGACTACAACAGCTCTTCAGGGAGTTGGAGAGAGGGAGAACATCCCCGCTGAGTCTCCTCCAGACTGAACAACTCCATTTCCCCAAACTTCTGTGTGAAACTGTGCCAAAACCAGCTAAAGGGCCAGACCTCTCCTTGGACCTTTCTGAACTCTGACCCCACACACAGGTCACACCTGGGAGGGAGCACAATGAAGCAAAACCCAAATTCACAACAATCTTGAGAGAAGCAGAAGTAAACCAGGACTTTGTGGGGAGCTCAACCTGAAACCTCTATCACTGGAGCTTTAGGGGAGAAAAAGTCATTTCATGGTGAGTAGGAAATTGCTGCTGGGAGAAAGACAACGATGCACAAACGTTCTGTTAACGTCAGACACTGCATCTGTGTTTGCCAATTGGCTTAAGTGAGCCAGAGATGGATGGGCTTTGCCCTCAGCAGCTGCCATCTATTACAAACATTCTGAGGGCTTCACTGTGAAGGTCATAAATCAGCCAGCTGAAAACATACAGAAACCATTACAGAAGGCGAGTTTTCCTTGTCTGCTGTGCAGCAAATCTTTGTTTCCAAAGTCCTAAGCAAGACAGGGCTTGGAAAGAATTTTAGAACTTTGGTGCTTAAAGCAAAGGATACAGTTTGCAGCAGGGCTTTTGCTGAATCACAAACATGATGGCTGCATTCACCTACCTTTCACATATTGATCAACATTCATGGGGTCACCCGTCAGGCTCCTTTTTTCCCGGCTCCAGAGCCCCAGCTCCCTCAGCCTTTCCTCAGCAGGCAGGTGCTCCCCTCCCTTCACCATCCCTGTGGCTCTGCGCTGGACTTTCTCCAGCAGCGCTGTGTCCTTCTGGAACTGAGGGGCCCACAACTGGACACAAGATTACAGCTGTGGTCTTAGCAGGGCAGAGCAGAGGGGCAGGAGAACCTCTCTCCATCTACTAACCACCCCTCTTCTAATCCACCCCAGGATACCACTGGCCTTCTTGGCCATTGCTGGCCATCCTGTTGGCTACCAAGACCCCCAGGTCCCTTTCTCCTTCGTTGCTCTCCAGCAGGACCCTATCCTGGTCCCTGGGGTTGTTCTTGCTCAGATGCCAGACTCTACACTGCCCTGGTTCTAGTTCATTCAGTGCCTCCCCACCCAACTCTTTCGGTAATGAGCCACATTCTCCACTGCTTCAACATAAGGAGCTGGGCTTCTAGAGAACATGACTGTGACTAACACGTCACGCAAACGTGATCAGACTAAGGAAGAACAAGATGTAGTAAGGTATAAGAAACGTAATACCTTGTGCTTCCGGAGGCTCCCTGGGCTGGTGGGTGTGGAGATCGGCGACTGCTTTGATTTGGGTGTAGACAGCTGACTGCTTGAGGTCCCATTTGCTGTCAGAAGACAAGGCAGAAGCTAGCAATCAGACAAGCAAGAGGAAGGTCTTCTTTCTCCTTTGGGGAGACAGAAGACATCCAGATATTTAACAGAGAACCACTGTAGCTTATTCGTGTTGGATAGGAGGCCAAGCAAAGAGCGTGCGGCTTTCCCCCCTACTTAGAGCTGCCAGCTGCTCAGATAACAGTCTGTAAACTGCAATTAGCTATTGAAGGAGCAATGCTTTACACTATAAACATTCACCCAAGCAATCCTGGACACACGTCACCAGAAAGGCGGTGTCAGTGTTAACGCAACAGAAGCCACACCGATTTGAGGGCACTGGTGGAAAACACAGGCTGCAGAAACTCTGGATCTGACACAGGAGAAGACAGGTCTCACAAAATCACACAGAATCACAGAACATGAGGGATTGGAATCTGTGGGTTATGAAGGGCTGTTTGTGGACACCTTTGCAGACCCGGCTTTTAGGTAAAGTGAAGAGCCCCGAGTCTGTGTCCCAGAGATCTCTTGTGCATTTGTCGGACTAAAAAGGAAGCAGAGGAAGTTTTTTATGCAGAAAAATAAAAAGAAACAAAAGGGACCATGGATGCCTTCTTTTTATGTCCTCCCGCTGATGTTCTCTTGAGGCAGCTGACGTCTCTGCTTATCGCCCGGTGTCGCAGGACATATTTCCTAAGGACACACTTATGCATAGTGGTCCTTCATCAGTTGTGTATAACCCCCCAGCATACAGACCCTCTTGTTACCGAGGCTGTACAGCTCTGTCAGCACAAGCAGCACTGCTCGAGGGAAGGAAATTCAAGCTCATGCTGGCTGTGGCCAACTACATTGTCGTTTGTGGCCTTTTGTTTTTGCAATCTGAGCAGGAGAAAGCTGGAGGCCTTGTGAAACTAGATATCCCAGTCAAGCCTAAAGTAAGTGACGTTGCCAAGCCCCACTCCAGCTGTGAACACATTGCGCGCCAGCCGCAGAACAAACCCTACGCATCTTGACTATCATTTCTTTCCATGGCAGAAGTGTTGCCAGCCCTCCCGATAGCTGTGCCAGATCCAAAGATGCTGAACAAGACTGGTCCCAGGACTGATCCCTGAGGGACACCGCTTGTCACTGGCCTCCACTTGGACATGGACTCATTGACAACCACTCTCTGGGTGAGGCCATCAAACCAGTCCTTTACCCACCTAGTGGTCCACCCATCAAAGCCATGTTCCAGCTTGGAGACAAGAATATCTGGACCAGAATGGTGCAGGACAGTCTCAAAGGATTTGCTCGGGTCCAGGTAAATTACATCAGTCGCCCGCCCCTCATCCATTAATGTTGTGGTCACGAACCAGATCTTCACTTATGATGGACAGTTCTTCCTTGCAGTCCCTGCCATTACACAAGGCATTGTGGACAAGGACAAGGGCATTGAGTGCACCCTCAGCAAGGTTGCTGACGATACCAAGCTGTGTGTCACAGCAGACACGCTGGAGGAAAGAGTTGCCATCCAGAGGGACCTGGACAGGCTGGAGAGGTGGACACAAACCAACCTGATGGGGTTCAACAAGACCAAGAGTAAGGTCCTGCATCTGGGTCGAGGCAACACCAAGCACAAATACAGGCTGGGCAGTGACTGGCTGGAGAGTAGCCCTGGGGAGAAGGACTTGGGGGTGCCTGTGGACAATAAGCTCAACATGAGCCAGCAGTGTGCACTTGCGGCCCAGACGGCAAACCAGATCCTGGGCTGCATCAGGAGAAGAGTGGCCAGCACATCAAGAGAGGTGATTCTCCCCCTGTATTCTGCGCTGGTGAGACCCCACCTGGAGTACTGCGTCCGGTTCTGGAGCCCTTATTACAGGAAGGATGTGGGCATGCTGAAGCGAGTGCAGAGGAGGGCCACGAGGATGACCAGAGGGCTGGAGCACCTCTCCTATGAGGACAGACTGAGACAGTTGGGGCTGTTCAGTCTGGAGAAGAGGAGGCTCCGAGG
>VXBP01001620.1:255504-274304 GCA_013400115.1 Rhinopomastus cyanomelas
GGACCTGGGGGTTCTAATTGACAGGAAGCTGAATATGAGCCAGCAGGGTGCCCAGGTGGCCAAGAAGGCAAATGGCATCCTGGCTTGGATTAGAAATAGTGTGGCCAGCAAGAGTGGAGAGGTTATGAGTTGCCCAGGGAGGTGGTTGGGGCCCCACCCCTGAAGGTGTTTAAGGCCAGGCTGGATGGGGCTCTGGCCAGCCTGGTCTAGGGGGGGTGTCCCTGCCTGTGCTGGGGGTGTTGGAACTGGATGATGGTTCCTTCCTACCCTGAGTGACTCTGATTCCATGGCTTCTCCAATCAGGTGAGCCTGCTCTGGCAGGGGGATTGGACTAGATGATCTTTCGAGGTCCCTTCCAGTCCCTTTTGATTCTATGAAATGTGAAAGGGACTCACAGGCTGCCTGGGAGACCTGTGCATGCTCCGCTGATGCTTAGAATTGGAAAGAATCATTTCTAATTATTAGAGAATCCCAGAACACTAGGGATCAGAAGGGACCTTGAAAGTTCAGCCAGTCCAATCCTCCTGCCACAGCAGGATCCCCTAGATCCAGTCCCACAGGAACGTGGCCAGGTGGGTTTGAAATATCTCCAGAGAAAGAGACTCTGCAACCCCCCTGGGCAGCCCTATCCAGCACTCTAGCACTCTCACTGGGATGGGAAGAAGTTCCTTCTCATATTGACGTGGAACCTCCTCTGTTCCAGTGCCTCTTGTGCTATCATTAGGTGCCCCTGAGCAGAGCCTGGCTCCATCCTTCTGACCCCCGCATTTTCCATATAAATCAACATTCATAGGGTCACCCCCGAGTCTCCATTTTCCCAGCTCAAGAACCCCAGTTCCCTCAACCTTTCCTCAGCAGGAAGATGCTCCCCTCCCTTCATCATCCTATTTATCCCTAATACCTGATCCGTATTTCCCTTAGTAAAGATGAAACCAATGTCCTGCCCTGTCTGTGACAGGCACCTGGGAAAATGGATCCCTGTTCCCTTTTTTAATATTTCAAAATGCTTTTCAAGAGGGTTAAATCACAGAATCACAGAACATTAGGGATTGGGAGGGACCTCAAAAGATCAAATGGTTCTTTCTCAATTTTTCCTTTTTTTCCTAAACTGAGTCAGTCAATTTCCTGCAATTGTTCCTCCCAAAGCAGCTTCTGAGCCCTAGGAAATATCTTCTTGATTTTCTGCATGTAGCCTGTGTCTTTCTTAGCATCTTCAGTCTGGACTTTAACACTCTTGAACGAGGCACTTGGAGCCATGGTCTAGCCTTGAGCTCTGCGGTAACAGGTTGGACTTGATGATCTATGAGGTCTCTTCCGACCTTGGTAATACTGTGATACTCAGCCGAGGCCAGGCAGAGACACCAATCCCTTCCAGTGTGTGGCTTAGGGCTTAATGAGGGAAGGAAGGAAGGATTTCCCTTGGGAATATAAGGACTGTGGTCTGTACCATCTGCTCAGAGCAGGACATTTCTTCATTCATTCAACTTGATTTTCATTCACGTAATGTTCATTCATTTCAATGGCTCTGTGGTAAATTAAGGAGATAAAAGCGCCAATAAAGCAATTTTTAACATTTCAGCGGATTATCTACCTCATTTTTTTAATATCGTTGGAGCTGGAGGGCTCTGGCTGCCTAGAGGGTATGGAGCTACTCCCAGTGAGGACGTGACACGTCCAGGCAGGAGGCCTGGCACAGGTACAGTTCAACCAGGGAACTGAATTACCTCTGGCAGGAGGTAACAGTTCAACCAGTGAACACAAATCACTGCACCTAGGAGCTGGCACTGTCCATGCAGCTGTGCTTCTGAGCGTGGCCTTTTGTCCTGATGTCTTTTAAAGAGAACTCGTTCCGTGGTGTTTGTTGCTCCACCTTAATTCTTCTTATTGCGGAAGGGGAGCTGACCACTCACTTGGGTGGCTCCATGTCAGGACTGCTGTAACTTGGGAGTCAAAAAATGCATCATGGTTCACATCTAGCTGCTGATAGGAGGAACTAAACGGCTTAGAAGCTGCCTCCTTTTTAGTACTGGTCTTCTGACTTGCTGAAATATTCCCTTCTGTGTTCAGTCATTCTGATTCAGAGGTGCCCCAGAGCCCACAGATGGGAGCAAAGCCGTCGAGGGAAGCTGCACTCCAGCCAGCAGTGCAGTCCTCTGTGCCTCTCCCAGCAAAGCAGTGACACCTAGTTCTGTGTTTCTCATCAAGAAGTAGATCACAGAATCCCCAACCAAAATCAGAGTGAGCAAAGGATCACAGTCTATCAAAGATGAACGGAGAACAGCTCTGCTGAGGCAGCGCTTGCTCATCTCTTTGTGCTACAAAAGGGATTTACTCCTTTTTGTCTACCTGCTGGCAGCACTGAAGCTCTTGTCGAGGTGTGAGGGGTGATGGGGAGTGCACAGTCTGCTTCAGTCTTAGCTGCCTCTGTGGGCAGTGATTCACATGCTGATCCACGGTGTTCTCCATTCTCCCACGTACTTTAACAGGGAAACAGAATAACAAGGATGGAAAATGGAGACAGTAACACCCTCCTCTGTCACCACAATGCTGTTGTAGTGAGGAGGGGTCTGACTTCTTTCACTCGAGCAGTGCAGAGATTTACTTCAGAATCTGCCTTTCCACCAGCACCTGGGTAAGCCACAATGGCCTTTAGAGACCGTAGTGGAAAAAACAGCACAGAAAAGGGCTGGAAAGAAGAGAAACCAGGAGCACAGACTCAAGGGAACTCCACCCACAGCCAAGTGAAGGACAACGAAGGCAAAAGGTGCAGTGGGCTGGGAGCTCAAACAAATGGCAAAAGCATTTCCAATACTTGAAACAAAAGTGCTTCTAAATCAGTTGGCAAAGAGGTAAGGCTCAGCTAAACTTGTGCTGATCTGACTTCTTGCAGCTTTCCTTTCATAGAATCATAGAATAATTAGTGATTGGAAGGGACCTCGAAAGATCATCTAGTCCAATATCCCTGACACAGCAGAATCACCTAGACCAAGTCACACAGAAACACACCTGGTGGGTTTTAAACATTTCCAGAGAAGGAGACTCCACAACCACCCTTTCCTTTTCAATGTGATAACTGCAAAATCCAGCTCAATGCAAATGCTGACTTGTAAGCAATGTGCAAACCCACTCATTTTATTACAAATTCTAGGGCTAAGAACACAGGGAGGTACCTTTTTTCTTTCTGTCCTGAGAAAAAGATGGCCTTTGATTACCTTTCCAGTGCTGAAAGAGCTCAGTCTTTTTTCATTCTCATTAACAGGACAGACTGCTATTTTTGTCTGCATTGACATCCCAGGAAAGACCCTTGTCTAGAGAGATTAAAGAAATCTCCTGGCCTTAACTCCAGGAGTTGGCTATTGTTCAGTGTTTGTGGTTATTTTAATCTCCTTCTGAAAGGCTCCACTAACCGTGTCCGCTGAACGTCACCAGATGACTCTCCATTTTGTTCCTGTGAGTCGCTCAACCCATTAATATCAGGAACACATGAGTTGCCATCTCACATGAAACTGCTTGGTCCTGCCATAAAGTCCAGTTCTTGGGGTAATCGGCACCTGGTGCTGATGGAGAAGGTTTAAATGCTGCTTTACAGCTCATGCATGAGCTGATTCACAGATCACTCCAGTGATCTGTGTGGGGAGTTGTGTGGGGTTTTTTAAATCAACAGCATATTTTCCATCCCACCCTTAGCGTGCTGTGGGTCACTTAACTTTAAGCTTTGAAGCTCCAAGGGAATCCTGAAGCACTTATTTGGTGACTTCTGTAACAGGCCAGTCTCAATCTCTGTTTTTTCACCAGGCAGAGGTGACACAAATAGAGACCTCCCCTCTCCATTTGGACTCTAAAAACCATCCATTTCCAGACATGTGCTAATCAACCTGGCCTTTGATTTAGAGGCTCTGTGGCTACACCCTCAGTCCACTTGCTGAAGAGTGGAGAGACCATTTCAAATCGTGTGAGCTGCTGCAGCAAACTGAGATTCCCAGTTTCCTTCTGTTACTGAATGACTGTCTCAGTGTCACATCATTAAACCCATCGCTGGTTCTCCAACTTCAAGGTCTTTAGATAATGACTGGAGGGAGACACTTCTGACCTGCACAATAATTACCATTTGCATCACACAAGCAGGTTATTTAAACCCTTCTGCATCTTCAGGGACCACAGGGGAGCACCAAGGGCCTGCAAAAGGGAAACTTTCTCTAAAACATTGCCAGGGCAAGAGGTTGTGAGTCCTAAAACCACAACCACACTGAAGTGACCAGAGAGTGATTCTCCAGTATCTGATGGAATGCCATGATGGTTTCAGTTGGAAGGGACCTCAGAGATCATCTAGTCATGGGCAGGGGAAATCTCTCACTAGACCAGGCTGCTCAAAGCCCTCTCCTTGTTAAGTGCCCCTGCACACTAGGATCAAAGAAATGCTGACATTTCCTACACAAACACACTCTATCCAAAGACACTCACTATGTGTTTTGAGCACAGTCAATATTCAGACACCAGAGAACAAGCACTCACCATCTTGATGGTTACCTGAATCGGCTGGAGACTTGCTCCGGCGCATGGGGGCTGGACTCTTTGCTGAGGTCTTCTGAGGAGTGGGAGATGACTTACTGCCCGTGGCGGCTGCAGGGCTCCCTTTCATCACCCGGCACTCTGAGAAAAGACAGTCACCATGGTTAAGTCCCTACCTACTGTTGCTGCCCACAGAATCCAGGGAGGGAACATCCAGGGGCAGCTTAGTGCATTGTCTCCTAAGAGCTGGAGAAAACATCAGGAGCTGGTATCTCCATGTTTCCTCCAGAGCAAAAAAGGAGACTTTGATGGGAAAAGGAAAGAACAGCTTTCCTCTTCTAGAGGAAGTGCTGAGACACTGTGTGCCAAGACCAGGCTGGTTCCCTAGCAGAGCCCATCTCTGTACCTGTATCTTAGCAAGGCCTTTGCCCTTGCCCTCACCAACTAGGGAACACAAGGAAATGGTTAAATAGCTCTAATTTTTCCATTAAGACCTAGTGGTAGGAATGATCAGTGCGAATCATGGAGGTGCAGAAAGCCAGCAAGCAGCTCCTGGCAGATGAGACATCTGCCTCAGGAGGCTTTCTTCCTTCTTTCCCAATCTTTAAAAAGGGAAAGAAGGAAGACCCAGGTAAGTAGAGACCAGTCAGCCTCACCTCCATCCCAGGAAAGGTGACGGAACAATTTGTACTAGAGGCTGTCTCCAGGCACATCAAGGACAGGAGGGTCATTAGGGACAGCCAGCATGGCTTTACAAAAGGAAAGACATGCTTGACCAACCTGATAGCCTTTTATGAGGGTGTAACCAGGTGGATGGATGAGGGCAGAGCTGTGGATGTCATCTATCTTGACCTGAGTAAGGCATTTGACACGGTCTCTCACAGCATCCTCGCAGACAAACTGAGGCAGTGTGGCCTAGATTTTTGGGTAGCGAGGTGGATTGTAAACTGGCTACAGGGTAGAAGTCAGAGAGTGATTGTCAATGGGACAGAATCTAGTTGGAGGCCTGTATCTAGTGGAGTGCCCCAGGGATCAGTGCTGGGACCAGTCCTGTTCAATCTATTCATTGATGACTTGGATGAGGGATTGGCATGCACTGTCAGCAAGTTTGCTGATGACACAAAGCTGGGTGGTGTCGCCGACACCCCAGCAGACTGTGCTGCCATTCAGCGAGATCTGGACAGGCTGGAGAGCTGGGCAGAGAAAAATCTAATGAGCTATAACAAGAGTAAGTGCAGAGTCTTGCATCTGGGCAAGAACAACCCCAGGTACCAGTATAGGCTGGGGACTGACCTGTTGGAGTGTAGTGTAGGGGAAAGGGACTTGGGGGTCCTGGTGGACAGCAGGATGACTATGAGCCAGCAATGTGCTCTTGTGGCCAAGAGGGCCAACAGCATCCTGGGGTGGATTAGAAGAGGGGTGGTTAGCAGATCAAGAGAGGTTCTTCTCCCCCTCTACTCTGCCCTGGTGAGACCACACCTGGAGTATTGTGTCCAGTTGTGGGATCCTCAGTTCAAGAGGGATGTGTAGCTGCTGGAGAGGGTCTAGCGTAGGGCAATGAAGATGATGAAGGAGGTGGAGCACCTCCCTTACGAGGAAAGGCTGAGGGAGTTGGGTCTCTTTAGCTTGGAGAAGAGAAGACTGAGGGGTGATCTCATTAATGTCTATAAATATTTGAGAGGTGGTTGTCAGGAGGATGGAGCTGGGCTGTTCTCGGTGTCATGTAGTGATAGGACGAGGGGCAGTGGTTGTAAGCTGGAACATAGAAGGTTCCACGTCAACCTGAGAAGGAACTTCTTCACGGTGAGGGTGACAGAGCACTGGAACAGGCTGCCCAGGGGGGTTGTGGAGTCTCCTTCATTGGAGATGTTCAAGGCCCACCTGGATGTGTTCCTGTGTGACTTGGTCTAGGTGATCCTGCTGTGTCAGGGGGATTGGACTGGATGATCTTTGGAGGTCCCTTCCAATCCGTAATGATTCTATGATTCTATGATTTTCATCCAGCTTTGATTCGACCTCTTCTGTGGTTTCAACAAGCTGCAGGCTGCCCAGGGGAGTGTGGAGTCTGCTTCACTGGAGACTTGATCTAGGTGATCCTGCTCTGGGAGGGAGATTGGACTGGATGATCTCTCAAGGTCCCTTCCCATCTCTAATGTTCTGTGATTCTATGATTTTTCAGGTGCAGAAAGCAGACAACAAAAGGGTTTTACAAAGCAGTGCTGGCCACTCATCAGTTTCTGAAACGTTTGCCTAAACAAGTTCAGTAGGTTTATGGAAAGACATGAGCAGAGGAGAAATTCTCCCCCAGCTGTGTTTTCTTAAAAAATAAACAGCCCAGGAAGAGTGGAAAATGCAAATGTGATCTCCAGTGTCCTGCTGAAGGGAACTGAAATGCTACCAAACCTCTGTGTGTCCCTGGAGTTCAGGCATGCCAGTCTTTCTGACCCCAGGTTTATTTACACTGAACTCTAACAGAAAAGCACTTTCCACCCTCAAGCTCCCCTGGTGAAGAAGGCGGCAGTGAAAAGGGGTTTTTTTTTTGGTCAGACATTAACTGGTCTCACCTCCTCTCATGCAACAGACTGCCCTCACCAAGATGTGAGAACCAGCTCCTTTTTACAGATGGGAGTTAGATGCTCCCCACACAGGCAGGTTTTTATGGGAATCACAGAGTCCCACTGAATCCCACAGAATCCCAGAACATTAGGGCCTGGAAGGGACCTCAGAAGATCATCCAGTCCAATCTGTTTGGCTCAGCAGGGATGGGGCTGGACTGAGGACTCCCTTGACTGGACTCCCTAATGGGAATCAGCTAAGGCAGATGAATAATTCGTCAACCGAAAACAAGTTGTCTGACCTAAATGTACGTGTGATTTATTTATACATCAGCATATCTATGAAAATGTAATTGCCTTCAATTTTTCCCCAGGCTTTCCTCATTATCAGACAGGCATGCCTCAGCCTCTTCTTCTTCCAGCTGGTTTGCAAGAGAGTTCACTGTTGGGTCATGCAGTCCAAGAACATGAAGACGGATGCCCTGAGCTCCAGGGAGACTGGCTGGTGAAAATCCAGCCTGCAATAGCTTTACTCTCACTCCTGATACATGGATTTTGGGGAACTGTGAATCAGGGTTAGAAAAAGTTCTGCAGTGCTCTGTCAGAGGGACTTGTCTTCTCACAGCTGATGCCATCAAGAGCCTTGCGGGGCTCGAGCACTGATAACAGATAGCTACACAGGGATCTATGAAGCCGGTGCGCATGCTGCGAGATCAGGATGCAGGGCGACCAGCTCAGCTCTGGAGCTTGTTTTTGGCTTTTCTTTGACTCTTTTCGGGTAAGGATTGCTCCCCGCTGGGCAGCGCCTGAGGAGAGGAGGAGGCGCAGGAGGCGCCTCTGGCCTCGCGCTGACAGGCGGGGAAAAAAAACAAAAACAACAAAAAAAAAATCAGAGAGGACAGTGCGGTTACCATAAGACATGGTGAGTCGGACAAAGGCCAGCAGAAAAACAGTGGGCACCCAAACAGAGGCCACACACAAGCACACAGATGTTCAGGCAGGTGGTTGCGGTGAGTGCTGGAGCCTGGCACTCGATATGGAGGAGGGCAGGTACAACACCTGTGTTAGGTGTGAGCAGATCAGAGACCTGATGAATATGGTGGCTGAGCTAAAAGAAGAGGTGGAAAGTCTGAGAGCTATAAGAGACTGTGAAAGGGAAATTGACTATTTCCACAATGCAATATCTACAAAACCTGATCTAGGGTTGACTCTTAGTGGCTCAGGTGGTCCAATATCCTCCCTACGGCAAGTCTCTCAGCCTCCACGTAGTAACCCACAGGAGCAGGATCAATGGGAACAGGTGTCCACCCGACAGAACAAACACAAACGGAGCAAGTGGACTACCTTAAGAAGTTCACCACCTACAGTGCACTTGCAGAGTAGGTATGAGGCTCTGCAGGAGGAACAGGTCAGCAGCAAGGATGAGGACTCAAAAAGACTAGTAACTGCACCAAAGAGAGGTAGCCTCAGGCCACCCATCAAGACCAATCCTGAAAAGAAACCTTGAAGGGTCATTGTTGTGGGAGACTCCCTACTGAAGGGAACAGAGGGCCCAATATGCAGACCTGACCCATTCCATAGAGAGGCCTGCTGCCTCCCTGATGCCCCGGTTGGGGACATTCTAGGTAAAATCCCCATCCTCATGAGCCCTTCAGACTACTACCCACTCCTGGTCTTTCAAGTGGGTAGTGATGATGCAACAATGAGAAGCCCACAATCAATTAAGAGAGATTTCAGGACCTTAGGGCAACTGCTGAAAGGATCAGGAGCTCAAGTTGTGTTCTCCTCTATTCCTCTAACAACAGCGATGGACGAGGGAACATTTAGGAAGAGCCAGCAGCTCAATTCATGGCTCCAGAACTGGTGTCATCAACAAGGGTTTGGATTCTACAACCATGGCACCATTTACAAGGCACCGGAGCTCCAGACAACCAATGGGATGCACTTGTCCAGGAGGGGGAAAAGAATCCTGGGGCAGGAATGGGCAGGGTTCATTGATAGGGCTTTAAACTGGGTTTGAAGGGGGAAGGGGTAAATAGTCTTCTGCTGGCTGGTAACAGTGGGGCAGCTCAGGAGTGGCAGAGGGATGGGGGGCCAATGACAGCCCTCAACTTGCCCTGGGGCAAGCCAGGGATGAAGCACCAGGATAGTACGAGGAAATCAAGGGCAATTGGCACAAGAGGAGGACAGGGCCAGCCCAGCTGAAGTGCCTCTATGCAGATGCACAGAGCTTGGGTAACAAACCTCCTCAACACAAGGGGGAACTTCTTTACTGTAAGGGTCACAGAGTACTGGAACAGGCTCCTCAGGGAGGTCATGGAGTCTCCTTCTCTGGGGACTTTCAAGGCCCACCTGGATGTGTTCCTCTGTGATCTGTGTTAGATAGTTTTGTCCTGCTCCAGCAGGGGGGTTGGACTCGATGATCTCTTGGGTCCCTTCCAACCCCTAACATCCTATGATCCTATGAATTAAAGGCCACTGTGCTGCTGGGATGCCAGGAGCATTGTACACCAACAAAGAGGAAAGCAGGGAAGAATGCTAGGAGGCCTGCCTGGCTGAGCAAGGAGCTCCTGGACACGCTGTCACACAAAAAGAAACTCTACAAGGAGTGGAAGGGAGGACAGCTAGAATGAGGGTATATAAGGAAGCTGCCCGATCAGCCAGAGATCTGGTTAGGAAAGTCAAGGCACTGTTTGAGTTCAAGTCCATGGGACCCAATGCGATACACCCACGGGTACTGAGAGAACTGGCAGATGAGGTTGCTAGACCCCTCTCTATTATATTCCAAAAGTCATGGCAGTCTGGTGAAGTCCTCACTGACTGGAAAAGGGGAAACATCATTCCTATTTTCCAAAAGGGTAGGAGGGAGCCAGGGAACTACAGGCCAGTCAGTCTCACCTCATTGCCCAGTAAGATCATGGAGCAGATCCTCCTGGAGGCACTGCTGAGACAGGAGAATAGTGAAGAGGGGATTGGGTACAACCAGCATGGCTTCACCAAGGGCAAGTCCTGCCTGATGAACCTGCTGGCCTTCTATCAATAGATCACAATATTAATGGATGAGGGGCAGGCAACTGATGTCATTTACCTGGACCTGAGCAAAGCCTTTGACACTGTCCCACACCACATTCTGGTGTCCAAGCTGGTGGAACATGGGTTTGATGGGTGGACCACTAGATGAGTAAAGAAATGGCTTGATGGCCACACCCAGAGAGTGGTTGTTAATGGATCCATGTCCAAGTGGAGGCCAGTGACAGGCAGAGTCCCTCAGGGATCAGTCCTGGGACCAGTCTTATTCAACATCTTTGTGGGTGACATGGACAAGAGCATTGAGTGCACCCTCAGCAAGTTTGCTGACGATACCAAGCTGTGTGGTGCAGCAGACACGCTGGAGGACAGGGATGCCATCCAGAGGGACCTGGACAGGCTGGAGAGGTGGACACAAACCAACCTGATGGGGGACTAGGGGGAATGGAGCAAAGCTGGAGATTGGTAGATTTAGAGTGGATGTGAGGAGGAAGTTCTTCACCTTGAGAGTGGTGAGAGCCTGGAAGGGGTTGCCCAGGGAGGTGGTGGAGGCCCCATCCTTGGAGGTGTTTAAGGCCAGGCTGGATGTGGCTCTGGCCAGCCTGGTCTAGGGTGAGGTGTCCCTGCCCAAGGTAGGGGAGTTGGAACTGGATGATCCTGTGTCCCATTTTAACCCTGACTGACTGTATGACTTGGTCTAGGTGATCCTGCTGTGGCAGGGGGATTGGACTAGATGATCTTTCGAGGTCTGTTCCAATCCCTAATGATTCTATGATCTCAGAAACCAGAGAGGTCTTGCAACAAAGAGGATCACAATGACGTTTAACCACTGGAATTACTCCCTAAAAATAAATGTAAAAGGTAAAAAACCAATTGTCTGTTATGGCTTTTCAAGAACTTTCGAGTTTATTTTCTTCCCAGGAAGGTAATTCCTTGAGAAGAACCTCAGCTTGGTATTTTCCAGCATAGGAAGGCTGACTCTGAGGAATTCCTCCAGCTCAGCCACTGGCAAGTGACAGTCTGCCACAGACAACAGCTGAGCATTTGCACATCTCAGAACAAGGTTCTAAAGGTGGAGGCCTGGCTGTGCTGAGGTTAGTGTGAACAGGGCTCTGCACAGCACCTGGGGAGGGACACTTCCACAAGCTGATGCTGAAACCTCTGGGTACAAGTGAAATAGAGCAACCTCAGCTGGCAAGTGCTCAGCAACAGGGTTTGTAGGGCGGAAGCTGCGGTGGGCAGTCAGGAGGAATAAGCTGACCTAATCCTCTCTTGTGTTATTTCTCATTTTGTTTCCTGATGTCCTGCCAGCATGAACATAATAACCAGCAATCCCAGTGTATGTCATCCAACCCGGCAGGGAAAAGCACCCCGTGGCAGAGGAGATTTTCATAAGTTACACTCATGTGCTAGATCTCAGCATCTGCAGTTCTCCTTGCAGCACCTGACTCATAACAAGGAAGGATGCTAGGTCTGTAATGGGAAAAGGCTGCCGGGAAAAGCTTGTTATCAGCTTCTTCCAAGGTGCAGAGCTCCCCTGCTTCCCTGAAAACAGCACTGAGAGACACAGCTACTCGGTGCTGTCCCAACAGCAGGCTTGGCTTACTCTGCTTAGACAAATCCAACCTGGACAAGTCAGTAGTAAGTAGGAGTGGAGGCAGAGAGCTGGGCTTCCCATCAAGTTTTTTGGCATCCAAACTGTTTTACAGTCTGAAAATCCCCATGGAGCTGACTCAACTGCCGAGTGCTAAATAAAATATGAAGCTCAGGTTACGGATCACTTCCCCAGCCTGACATGGCTTTATACACTGCCTGAACCTTGGAAACTTCCTTTGAATTACTCCAGCCCATCAAATGGGTTCATCTGGAGTACACGGGCCACAAGTACCAGCATCAAACAAAACCAGTCTTGCAAAAGAGTCCTCAAAAACACAGGGTTTGAAGATGAGAGGCTGCACGGCTTCCTGGCATGCAGCTAAAGCCCACTTTGGTTCTCCGTGCTGAGCCAGGTTGTAGCGTATAAGATAGCATGAGGCTCCTGTTCCTTGCACAGGATACCTAGAACTTTGAGAAATCAGTCTGAATGTTTGGACAGTCCATTTTCTTCTAGTTTCAGTGGTGAGAGTTGCACTGATTTACTCTCACTGCACTCTCTGGCCAGCCACTGCCAGGTGGGGTAGGTGGTAACTTCTGCAAGCAAGCTCTGCATGTTCACAGATCCACAGGATCACAGAATATTAGGGATTGGAAGGGACCTTGAAGGTCCTGCGATTCTGTGAGCTCGAAAGATCATCCAGTCTTATCCCCTTGCCACAGCAGGATCCCCTAGATCCAGTTGCATAGGAACACGGTCAGGCAGGTTTGAAATGTCTTCAGTTCTGTGAAATCAAGTGTTTCATGGCTTAACTGATGACAGAGTCACTTTCTTACAGATCAGCACTTGCACTTGTAACAGGAACAACCAAATTTGCTATTCCAGTGCTCCCACCCTGAGAAAAGCAATCCTTGCCCTATTTTTTGAATCAGCAGCAGAAAGCAGAGGCGGGAGTGATATTTCTTTGAGCTTGTTCCCATTTTTAATGCTCACAAGTGTACGTGAGGACAAGAATCCTTCTACTGTTTTCTTCTCAATAAAAACCTGTCTATTTGACTGCATCTGGATAAAACAGGAAGGATTTACGCTGCTGGATTCCACAGTAAACGTGCACTGGTGCAGCAGCCCATCTATTCTGTACCCGTTCTTTGTAGCTGCTGACAGTACAAGCACCACCAAGAGATGCTAAATGCAATGTACTAGGTCTTAACAACCTTAGGCATGCAGCATTGCAATGTGGGACAGGCAACTGAATGGCAGTCAGATAAACCCCAGCCAGGAGAGCTCTGTGTGTGTGTGTGTGTGTGTGTGTGTGAGAGAGAGAGAGAGAGAGAGAGAGAGAGAGAGAGAGAGAGAGAAAGAGACGTTACCGCTTTCATCCAGAGAAAAGTCATCCTGTGCATAGCGGAATTTTTCTGGACCACAGGCGATAAACACATCATCATCCCCAAAGAAATCATGGAGACAGGTCACCTACGGAGAGAGCAGTCATTGGTTTTATTTTTAATTGGTGACGTTCTGACGTGGCTGAGTTTTGACTTAAACAGGAGGGAGCTGCCCCTCCGCTGTGCCCCTGCCATCCCATGCTGATTTGGTCCTAGCTCCCATAAGGCTGGTGCACAACTCAACTTCTGTGGGCAGGTTGAGTCTAGAAGTGCTCAAAGTATCATGGGACACCCAGAATCACAGAATCTGAGAACATTAGAGGTAGGAAGGGACTTCGAAAGATCAGCCAGTCCAATCCCCCTGCAACAGCAGATTCCCCTAGATCTAGTCGCACAGAAACACATCCAGGCAGGTTTGAAACGTCTCCAGAGAGGAAGACTCCACAACATCCCTGGGCAGCCCCTTCCAGGGCTCTGGCACCCTCAGAGGGAAGAATTTCCATCTCAGATTGATGTGGAACCTCCTCTGACCCAGCTCACACCCATTGCCACTTGTTCTATCATTAGATGACACTAGCTCCATCCTCCTGACACCCACCTTTCGCCCTTCCCACCCAAACATCAGTGAGCCCTTTAAGAAAGATGGGGACAGACTTTTCAGCAGGGCCTGTTACCACAGGACAAGGGGTGATGGGTTAAACTAAATTAGGGAGATTCAGACTGGATCTAAGGAAGAAACTTTTTACTCTGAGGATGGTGAGACCCTGGTCCAGGTTGAGCAGATTGGTGGGAAAAGCCCCATCCCTGGAACCATCCCAGGTCAGGTTGGACCTCAGGGGTCTGCTCTGGGTGGGGATGGCCCTGATGAGAGCAGGGGATTGGACTAGATGAGCTTTGAAGGTTCCTTCTAACCCAACTCTTTCCATAGTCCTATGAAATCCACAGATTCACTCCAGCTGTTGGGTCTCCTTTTTCCTTTGCCACCCAGATGATAGAGCCCTGTCCCACAGAAGGATAACTGGTGGGGGAAACGTTTACCCAGCACAAGCTGGGGAGAGAGCAGTGTGGGAGCAGGACCATATTGCTGGTTCAGCATCCCCTTTTCTAGGTGCTGTGGTGTGAATAATTAGCCATTCAAACCTTTACACGGTTACACTTGTAGTAATTTACACAGTTACCGGTGAAATAATTGATGCAATTAACACAGAACAGCAAGATAACTGGCGACACTAAATCCCCTGAAACCACTGGTAATCATCCAGTAACTCCTGATCTTGCTGTTGTGTTAATCCAGATCATATCAGGGCAATCACTGATGGAAAACATACACATCATTGGTTTTCTGGAGAGCTCCATAAGCACCTGGACTTGTCCTCACTAAACACCCAGACCTGACACCAGTATCTTGTAGGAAATTGCCTTCTGCTGAATCATAGCGTCATTCAGGTTGGAAAAGAACCCTTGGGATCATCCATCAATCCCACTTCATCATCTTTCAGTTCAACCATTAACTCTACTCTACAGAGTCACCCCTAAACCAGATCCCCCAACACCACATCTAAGTGACTTCTGAACGCATCCAGGGATGGGTGTGATCCTGCTGTGTCAAGGGGATTGGACTAGATGATCTTTCGAGGTCCCTTCCAATCCCTAATGGTTCTGTGATGCTATGATTCTATGATGGGGACTCAAGCACCACCCTGGCCAGCGCATCCCAGTGTGTAACCACTCTCTCTGTGAGGATCCTGGCAAGCTGATCAGTACTCTCCTGAGGCAAAGACGATGCTCACCCAGCTTCAGCAAACGCTTTGAGAACTCCTGTGAAGCTGAAACTTCATCTGTTAACAGTCCACAGTGGAACTTCTCCAGCATGGGCCAGCCTGGTGCAGCCCAGCAGGATCGGAGCACCCAGATGAGCCCAAGGTAAAGGTGTTTTTCATGAAGTTCCATTTTTTCAGGAAACCATTCCCAGTGACTGCAAGATTGGCACTGCCATTGGCATTGGCCCCTCAATTCCAGAAGGACACAGAACTGCTGGATAGAGTCCAGCACAGAGCCACAGAGATGATGGAGTGAAGCATCTCCCTGATGAGGAAAGCCTGAGGGAGCTGGGGCTCCTGAGCTGGGAGAAACTGAGACTGAGGGGTGACCCCATGAATGTTGATCAATATGTGAAGGGTGGAGGACGGAGCTGGGCTCTGCTCGGGGGCACCCAATGACAAGACAAGGGGCAGTGGGTGTGAGCTGGAACAGAGGAGGTTCCGCATCAATGTGAGAAGTGCCTTCTTCCCAGTGAGGGTGACAGAGCCCTGGAAGAGGCTGCCCAGGGGTGTTGTGGAGTCTCCTTTTCTGGAGACATTTCAAACCCGCCTGGCCATGTTCCTATGGGACTGGATCTAGGGGATCCTGCCGTGGCAGAGGGACTGGACTGATCTTTCAAGGTCTATTCCACTCCTTAATGTTCTGAGATCCTGTAATGGAGGTGTGAGGCTGTTACCCAGCGTTTTGGCCCATCTGGATGTTGGAATCTTTACAGAGGGTAGTTGCATTGGATGGAACTGAAGAGAGCACTGAAGATAAATGTAGGGAAACTTAACCTTAGAGCTGAATTTCCATATCTACTGACCTCTCTGAACTGGACTGTGAAAAGTTAATTTCAAGCTCTAATAAATCAGCTCTAAAGAAGCTTTTGGTTATCTTCTTAATAAGGCTCCACATTTCACACTGGTTAACATAATGTGTAATTATAGCACTGCTGACGAATGCCAACTCCAGATACGATGCCAAACAAGAGCGAAAGGCTAGATTGTCCTATGGGTACAACTTTCAAACTGGGGTGAGCTGCAATGGCTTTGATGAGGGGTGGGACTTTCTTTGTGATTGTCAGTGAATTCCGTTTTCTGTTTGTCTAAAAATAGGTTGAAGACAGTTAATGTGTCACTGACAGAGAATTCTCCCACTGAAAAGTTGATGGCTCAAACCTGTGCTTGGTATTACAGTCCTCCCCCTGAGGATGCAGCACCGATTCATTTGCAAATTATGCAATAATAGAACAGCCAGGGTTGGAAGCAACATTAAAGATCATCCAGTTGCAACCACCCTGCACAGGCAGGGACACCTTCACTAGAGCAGGTTACTCAGGGCTCCAGCCAATCTGGCCTTCAATACTGTCAGGAATGAGGCAGCCACAACAACCTGTTCAAGCATCTTCCCACCATTACAGCAAAGAATTTGTTCCTCATGTTCAACTTTAATCTCCCCTCTTCAAGTCTGGAACCCTTTCCCCTTGTCCTCTTGCTACCACCCCTGTCAAAAGCCCTCCCCCAGCGTTCTTGTAGCCCACTTCCTTCAGAGGCTGGAAAGCTGCTAGAAGGTCACCTGGGAGCCTCCTCTTCTCCAGGGTGAACAACCCCAACCTGCTCAGCCTGTCCTCAGAGGGGAGGTGCTCCAGGCCTCTGAGCATTGGAGTTGCTCTGCACAGTAGTTCTGTGTTAGATCTACTTGACCCCTGTGTTAACTTCCACTGCTATTAGAAATGACTGTGACAGATAAAAAAACCCAGCCAAACCTGACCCACTACATGGAGCAGGGCAAGGTACTGCAGAGAATACTGGGTGTCACATGTGCAGCGGTTTCAGCTCTGTTGCTGATGTTCAACTCGTGTGTGGCATTTTCTATTGACCTTGTGTTTGTTAAACTCAAGTGCACAATCATTACTGTGTCCCTGAAACATGCCCCATCTGTACTGCTGGCCACATCCAGTCGCTGGAGTAAACATGACCTAAGTGCTGGATCCTCCTGCACCAGGGCCAGCTGGTCTACGTGGGGCAGAGAAAAAGGGAAAAGCCAGGGAAATTACAGAATCACAGACTGGGTTGGGTTGGAAGGGACCTCAGAGATCATCCACTCCCTATCCCCTGCCATGGACAGTGACACCTCTCAGCAGACCAGGTTGCCCAGAGCCCCATCCAGCTTGGCCTTGGACACTTCCAGGGATGGAGCAGCCACAACCTCCCTGGGCTGGCTCTCTAAGACATCCTGAAGAGCCCTAGGAAAGCCCAGCAAGGAGCCACCACTGCTGAAGGGCTATTTTGTCTGAAGAAAAGGTGAAACCTTACTGCTGTCTACAGCTGCCTGAAAGGAGGTTGGAGAGAGGTGGGGGTTGGTCTCTTGTCACAAGTTAGAAGAGGAAATGGCCTCAAGTTGCCCCAGGGGAGGTTTAATCACACACTCATTAAGGTTGGAAAAGACCCTTGGGATCACTGAGTCCAACAATCAACCCCACTCTACAAGTTCACCCATTGGTTGGACACTAGGAAAAACTTCATCCTGGAAAGGGTCTTCAAGCCTTGGAACAGGCTGCCCAGAGAGGTGGTTCAATCGCCATCCCTGGACCTGTTTAAAAAGTCACGGAGATCTGGAGCTCAGGGACCGGGTTTAGCAGTGGGTTAGGACAGCTGGGGTAATGGTTGATCTCAGCGATCTTAAAGGTCTTTTCCAACCTAAATGATTCTGTATTTCTGTGATGTGAAGCTGAAATGAACTCAAGGCAGGAAGCAGGACCAGGGGCTGCTCAGCTGAGAGAGCTGGGTTGAGACCTTAGTCACCAGTACAGAACATTTCAGGGTTGTTCTTGAGAACCAAGACCAAGTCTCTACGCTGCTTTAATTGCTGTAGTTGGATCTTCATGACTCCTGAATAACCTTATAAGCCATTTCATCTGCATTCTTTAGAAATCTTTTCCTCATCTTTTATCAGTAATAAAAAAAGAATAGACTAAAAACCAGTACAAGTCTCCCCTCAAGCAACCCACACTGTTTGGAAAGTATATGTTCTGTTTTAGCTCACTCTAATCTACTCTTCTAATTATATCTAATAATTAGTCTAGAACACCATGAAAACCCTGGAAGAAAGTTCCCACCAACGACAGTTTATCCCAGCTGATCCCTGGGTTTAAATGCTGCGGTTTCCTTGTAGCTATAGATTTATTAAAGCACAAACCCAGACAGGATGCTGCAGAGGGACCTGGATAGACTGGAGAGGTGGCCCCAGATGGACCTTATGAGATTCAACAAGGCCAAGTACAGAGTCCTGCACCTGGGCAACCGTCATCACCAGTACTGGCTGCGAGAGGATCCACTTAAGAGGAGTCCTGTGGAAAGGGACTTGGGGGTGCTGGTGGATGAAAAACTGGCCATGAGCCACCAGGGTGCAGTCACAGCCCAGAAGGCCGATCACATTCTGGGCTGCATCAAAAGAACTGTGGCCAGGTGATTCTGCCCCTGTACTCTGCCCTGGTGAGACCTCACCTGGAGTGTTGTGACCAGTTCTGGGGCCCCCAGCACAAGAAGGATGCAGACAGACTGGAGCAGCGAGATAAGGGGCCACTGACATGATCAGGGGAGTGGAGCATCTCTCGTACGAGGACAATGTCACTCCAGTCTCCAAAAAGGGCAAGAAAAAACTTCCAGGGAACTATAGACCAGTCAGCCTCACCTCCATCCCTGGAAAAATGATGGAGCAGCTCCTGCTAGAGGGCATCTCAAGGCACTTGGAAGAGAAGAAGGTTATCAGGAGTAGTCAGCACGGATTTATGAAGGGGAAGTCCTGCTTGACTAACCTGATAGCATTCTATAATGCAATAACTGAATGGTTAGATTCAGGGAAACCAGTGGATGTAGTCTACCTTGACCTTAGCAAGGCCTTTGACACTGTCTCCCATGAAATTTT
>VXBP01001620.1:274667-297416 GCA_013400115.1 Rhinopomastus cyanomelas
AGGGTCACAGAGCACTGGAACAGACTCCCCAGGGAGGTCGTGGAGTCTCCTTCTCTGGGGACTTTCAAGGCCCGCCGGGATGTGTTCCTCTGTGATCTGTGTTAGATAGTTTTGTCCTGCTCTGGCAGGGGGGTTGGACTCAATGATCTCTTTGGGTCCCTTCCAACCCCTAACATCCTATGATCCTGTGATCTTATGACAAGCTGAGAGAGTTGGGGCTGTTCAGCCTGGAGACAAGAAGGCTCTGGGGGGACCTTCTTTTGACCTTCCAGTACCTGAGGGGAGCCTCCATGAAGGCAGGGGAAGGTCTTTTGAAAAGGGTTTGTACGTTTAGGACAAGGAGCAGTGGGTTCAAGCTGGGAAAGGATAGGTTTAGGCTGGATCTTAGAAAGAAGTTCTTCACTGTGAGGGTGGTTGATGGCTGGAACGGGCTGCCCGAGGAGGAGGTGGGGATCACTGGAGTCAGAGTTGATGAGGCTCTGAGAGGCCTGACCTAGGCAGACTTGTCCCTGTGTAGGGAGGTTGGACTAGATGACCTCTAGAGGTTCCTTCCAGCCTAGAACATCATATGATTCTAGTGCAAGGACCTACCCTTGGTACCTGAAAACAGTGATTTTGTCAGTGACTGTCACCATGGACCCGCAGCAACAACACTGCAAACCATCAAACTAGGAAGATCTTGTCTGTCCATTTTCAAGTTAACAAGCTGTTTTATTTATATCAAAACTGAAGCTTGTGTACAGAACTACAGCAGGCACGATGAAGAGCACTGATTCCTGAGATGCATGTGCTGACTGTGTTTAAAGGAGGATAATATTTAATTTGAAATTCAGGATTAGAAGGACAATATTGACTTTAAAAGGATCACAGTGCCTGCAATGTTTTCACACCAGTTCCTGTAGCTTAAGCGATCCCAATGAGGTGAAATCTCCCCACTCCATATGACGAGGCGCAAATTTATTACTTAGAAAGTGATTATTTCTGATGGATTTGATGGTAATGAGTGTTTTTGCATGACAAAGGCTGAGTTTTTAAAAACTAGGGAGCAAGTTCTACCCAAGAACTAGAAGCTGCTAGAGATTAAGAGATTTTAGGGAGTTTGCAATCCCTTAGGTTTCCATCAAGTGTGATCTCACAATGGCCCCACTATTAGAACAACCTTCTGTACAGGCAGGATTTCCAGGAGGGGATTTTTGCAGTGACAGCCCATTAGTGCCTGCTGCAGGAAATCTAATTGCAGAAAGGAAGATGAGGCCTTCTGAGAGATGCTGAGACTTCTTTTACTACAGCACTTAGCATGCTTGGGGACTTTGTCAAAATGGAGCTTGTCTCAGGCATCTCTGGCTGTGAGCTCAGGGTTTACTGAAATATCTGAGTGCAGCTGCAAAAGGAGCTGTGAATCTGCAGGTTATGCCACGGAAGCACAGACCATCAGGGATTGGAAGGGACCTTGAAAGACCATCCAGTCCAATCCTCCTGCCACAGCAGGATCCCCTATCACAGTATCACAGTATGTTAGGCGTTGGAAGGGATCTTGACAGATCATCTAGTCTAATGCCCCTGCCACAGCAGGACCACCTAGACCAAGTTGCACAGGAACATGGCCAGGTGGGTTTTAAATGTCTCCAGAGACGGAGACTCCATGACCCCCCTGGATAGCTCTTTCCATGGCTCTGTCACTCTCACTGGGAAGAAGTTCCTTCTCAGATTGATGTGCAACCTCCTCTGTTCTCACTGCCCCTTGTCCTTATGCTTTTAATAATAGGCCCAGAAGACTGGGTGAAGAGACATAGAGATGGAACGTTGGATTAGCTAAGTAGGGTGAGACCTGGTTTGTACTTGGATGGGAAACAGTCTGGGTACACCAGGTGCTGTAGGCTGACCCTGCTTCAGCAGGGGGGGTTGGACTTAGACTATATTTCGAGGTCCCCTCCAACCTGCAACATTCTGTGATTTTGTGATCATTGGGTGCCACTGGCTCCATCCTCCTGACACCCACCTTTCCATATTTTAAACAGTAATGGAGTCACCCCTCAGGCTTCTTTTTTCCAGCTCAAGAGACCCAGCTCCCTCAGCCTTTCCTCATCAGGGAAATGGAGCCCTTATTACAGAAGGGATGCGGAGACGCTAGAGCATGTGCAGAGGAGGGCCACGAGGATGATCAGAGGGCTGGAGCACCTCTCCTATGAGGATAGACTGAAAGAATTGGGGCTGTTCAGTCTGGAGAAGAGGAGGCTCCAAGGTGACCTTATTGTGGCCTTCCAGTATCTGAAGGGGGCCTACAAAAAGGCTGGGGAGGGACTATCAAGGATGGCGCGCAGTGACAGGACTAGGGGGAATGGAGCAAAGCTGGAGATGGGTAGATTTAGAGTGGATGTGAGGAGGAAGTTCTTCACCGTGAGAGTGGTGAAGGCCTGGAATGAGTTGCCCAGGGAGGTGGTTGGGGCCCCATCCCTGGAGGTGTTTAAGGCCAAGGCTGGATGATGGGGCTCTGGCCAGCCTGGTCTAGGGTGGGGTGTCTCTGCCTGTGCTGGGGATGTTGGAACTGGATGATGAGGATGATGACTTCCAACCCGAGTGATTCTGATTCCATGGCTTCTCCAATCAGGTGATCCTGCTGTGGCAGGGGGATTGGACTAGATGATCTTTTGAGGTCCCTTCCAATCGCTTATGATTCTATGATTCTATGAAATGCTCCTCTCCCTTCAATTATCTCTGTGGCTCTTCACTGGACTCTCTCCAGCAGCTCTGTGTTCTTCTGCAACTGAGGAGCCCACAACTGGGCACAAGATTCCAGATGTGATCTCACCAGGGCAGAATAGAAAAGGAGGAGAACCTTTCTTGATCTGCTAACCACTCCCCTTCTGATCCACCCCAGGATGCCGTTAGCCTTCTTGGCTACCAGGGCCCATTGCTGGCTCATGGCCATCCTGCTGGCCGCCAGGATCACCCAGGTCCCTTTCTCCTCTGCTGCTCTGCAACGTCAGTCCCCAGTCTGTACTGGTACTTGGGATTGTTCTTGCCCAGATGCCAGACTCTCCACTTCCCTGGTTATAGTTCATTGAGTGTCTCCTTGTCCAGCTTTCCAGCCTGTCCAGGTCCCGCTGGTTGGCAGCCCAGCCTTCTGGGGTGTCAACCACTCCTCCCAGGTTGGTGTCACAGCCCTGTACAGCAGTGCACAACTGGCTGTTTCTACCATCCTCCAGGAGGCAGCAGCAATTTATTACTAAAGAAAACAATGAAAGAGAATTAGAAATCAAAAGCATGAAGGCTTCAGGTTTGGTCTGAATCACCTACTGGTGCAAAACCTCCTGTGCTTTATGATTAAGCAGCTCCTCTTGTGCCCATTCATAATCTGCAGAATGACAGCTTCCTTGGGTGTGTTACCCTCACCATCATGCTGCGCAAGCGAGAGCATTGCCACAGAAGGAACACAAGCTCCAGCAACATTGTGGTTGTTTTACTGCTGGCTCGAGGTCTGCAGCTCCTGTGGCTGCCACTTTGGCAGGTGGCCTCTGGTAGTCAGGCTCAGCCATCACTGCTTAGCCAAGAAGACAATAGAATAGGTCTCTGAAGAGGAATCCATCCCCAGGAGGGGTAACTGAACTGCCACCTGTCTGAGAAATGTCTTTATCAGAGGTTCCTATTCTAACTGATGGAGCAAGGTGAGGCTGAATGATAAATGGGCACCATGGCTAGTGATTATCCACAATGGTGACTTAGAACCACCCTGGCTGGAAAGGACTTCCAGGAGCATTGAGTCCAGCTCTCAGCCCAACAGCTTCCTAACGTCTAGACCATGGCCTCAAGGGCTCAAGCTACTCAGTTTTTAAACACCTCCTGGGATGGGGAGTTCATCCCCTCCCTGGGCAGTCTGTTCCAGTGTTCAGCCACTCTTTCAGCAAAGAACTTCTTCCTAAGATCCAATCCAAACCCCTTGACTCAACTGGAGGCCATATCCCCTTGTCCTATCAGTACTTTGGGAGAAGAGAGCAGCACCAGCCTCACTACAACCTCCTTTGAGGGAGCTGTAGAGAGCGGTAAGGTCTCCTCTCAGCCTCCTCTTCTCTAGACTCCTATCTAAGTTGCTTTGATAAATGCTGTAAAATGGAAGGCACTGACCAGCTGTTAGCTAAAGACAATTAACCTACTTGAGATGCCTCCTCACACCCCTTCTCTCAGCACTGGATGCTCACTGGAGCTAAGGAAGTCAGACAAGCAGCCAGTGAGGCACCGAGAGTTAGTGGTGCTGAGACTGTAACTGAAGTCTGGTCTAACTCCAAGCAGAAACGTGCTTGGCAGAGGTTTGGTTCTTTCAGGTCTGAGAAGCCAAAGTCCTAAATCACAAAGGGAATGGCACTTTGCAATTAGTCAGTCAGGTGTTTGCAATCAATAAAACATGACACAGAATCCAAACGCAGCCAGACGTGTCCACAGGAAGACACGGTAAGGTCATGGGCCAGAGCAAACACTAGAGATTAACGATGACACAGTGTAAACTTTGCATGAACTGCTTTGTCTTTTCTGACAAGCTCTTCACCACATGTCCAGGAAAACCTTTTGAAACACTTCAGGGGTTAAGGGGATGGAAAATAAAGCTGTTGATGCTGGAATGCAGAGCACTTAATGCACCTATTTATTTATTAATTTATTTGGCAGTCTGGAGATTGGAGCCCAAAGGAGACACTGAATTGATTTACATTTTATTAGATTCTGGTTTCCTGCTTTTATGAAGATGAGATGTTTGGATTCAATTATTCCTTTCAAGTATGCACACACCCACACAATAGATTCCACATTTGCATTTGGAGAAAGAGAATAACTTTGCTGCTTTCATGAAAAATTATCTCCTTAAAATGGATGGGCGATGGAAAGATATGCAGGAAAAAAAACCAAACAGATGTGGAAATGGACTCAGGTTGCACCAAGAAAGGTTTAGGCTGGACATGAGGAGAGAGGGACGTGGCAGGACTTGGTGACAACTGGCTGAACAGAAGCCAGCAGGGTGCCCAGGGGACCTGGAAGGCCAATGGCATCCTGGTTTGGATAAGCAATAGTGTGGCCAGCAGGACTAGGGATGTCATTGTCCCCCTGTGCTGGGCACTAGGGAGGCCTTCCCTTGACAACGGGGGGCAGTGCTGGGCCCCTCACTTCAAGAAAGAGACTGAGGGGCTGGAGCGGGTCCAGAACAGTAACAAGGCTGGGGCAGGGACTGGAGGGAAAGGCTGATGAGGAGAGGCTGAGGGAGCTGGGGGTCTTTAGCCTGGAGAAGGCTCAAGGGAGACCTTCTCCCTCTCTCCAGCTCCGTGAAGGGAGGTTGTAGTCAGGTGGGGGTCAGGTTCTCCTCCCAGGCAACCAGCACCAGGACAAGAGGACTTAAAGAGTTGCACCAATGCAGAGTTAGGTTGGATGTTAGGAAGCCCCTCCTTACAGAAAGGGTGCTCAGAGCCTGGACTGGACTGCCCAGGGCAGTGGTGGAGTCCCCATCCCTGAAGGTGTTGAAGGACACCCTAGCTATGGCCCTTAGTGCCCTGGTCTGGCCAACAGGGTGATGTTAGTTCCTGGTCTGGGCTGGATGATCTCAGAGGGCTTTTCCAGCCTCAGTGATTCTGTGATCAGGCTGTAGAACTGCTGACTGCTGTGTTACCAGCGCAGGGGCGCCAGCTCCCAACCAATACACCTGATTTGTGTAACAAGCATTTTTGATGCTTCTTGCAGTGCAACAGGAAATATTCATGCACAGCAGCTTGTCAGGCTTCATGCATGAAGAAACGCTGCTGTCAAAAGAGCTGCAGCACAAAGTACCTGTTTATTTAAATACTGGAGATGAAGAAACTTGAGATACAGTCGAATAAAAAGCAAGGAGGAGGAGGGTCAAGAGCCCAGCTACCCAGCAGGAATGTTAACACTCAATTAATATATCTGGTGAATTAGCAGCACTTCCAAACTGTGTGAAATCCAATTAGCCTCTGGAAGAAAGGCTAGTTTGTTAGCCCCAGTGCCTGTACATGTGGAGGGGACTATGAAACAGATATTCAGGCTATTGGTTCTTTTTCACCTAGAAGAAAGGCTTGTTCTTGCATTCCTCAGGGTATTGGGCTGAGGCTCAATGTGCTGTGCAGTTTGGGGACACAAGGAGCACAGCCATGTGGACCCACAATAAAAAGTTACCCTGTTAGAAAACCATAAACCCAGAAATTTTAGGTGTCAGATTCAGACTACGAGAGGCCAGATTTCAAGACAAACTGCCCCTAAGTAGGTAGGACTTAAAGAGTTCAGAGAACTGCCAAATCATTCTTCCTAATCATCAGCCCTTGTCACCAGACAGGAAACAGCAGGGCTGGACCACACAAGCACACCAGAGACTTTGGCAGCAGCACGACTGTATGGCCAAGGTCTTGAAATGGGAGTCTTGAAAGTAGGAGCACAAGGAGCCTACCAACCAACTCAAGGTCAGGCTGAAGAACCAATGGGCTGAAATTTCCAGGTCATGTGATTTCCAGCGCCAAGCTCCTAAAACATAGAGCTGTTGCTGATCCTATTGTGCATATCTTTGTAAAAGAGAAAGGCGCTTGCTCAGCTTTGTGTGAGATTTTCTTTGACTCAACAGTGATGGATAGGGATTGGTAAACAGATCCTCACGCTGGTTAAACCCAATCAAACACAACACCCTGTTACCAGGATTGAATGGTTCGGTGTGTGCCCTCAGCCAACATCTTCATGGATCACAGAAAGAACGTTACCATCAGCCAACAAACAGAAACACAGAATCACAGTATCACCGTAATGATAAGGTTGGAAAAGCCCCTAAAGATCATCTAGTCCAACCTAAATCCAAATAAACTCAGTAATCCTAACATCTAACATCTAGTTCATGCCACTCAGCACCTCATCCAGCCTAACCTTGAATACCTCCAGGGACGGTGAGGTATTCAAGGTTAGGCTGGATGAGGTGCTGAGTGGCATGATCTAGGTGTTACATGTTAGGATTACTGGGCTTATTTCATTCAGGTTGGAAAAGACTCCTGGGATCTGAGAGTCCAACCATCAACCCATCTGCAGCGGGACCTTGACCGCCTGGACAGATGGGCAGAGTCCAACGGGATGGCGTTCAATAAGTCCAAGTGCCGGGTGCTGCACTTTGGCCACAACAATCCCATGCAGAGCTACAGGCTGGGGTCGGAGTGGCTGGAGAGCAGCCAAACAGAAAGGGACCTGGGGGTGCTGATTGATACCCGCCTGAACATGAGCCAGCAGTGTGCCCAGGTGGCCAAGAGGGCCAATGGCATCCTGGCCTGCATCAGGAATGGTGTGGCCAGCAGGAGCAGGGAGGTCATTCTGCCCCTGTACTCTGCACTGGTTAGGCCACACCTTGAGTACTGTGTCCAGTTCTGGGCCCCTCAGTTTAGGAAGGACATTGAGGTGCTTGAGCGTGTCCAGAGAAGGGCAACGAGGCTGGTGAGGGGCCTTGAGCACAAGCCCTATGAGGAGAGGCTGAGGGAGCTGGGATTGTTTAGCCTTGAGAAGAGGAGGCTCAGGGGANCCTCCCCTGTTGGAGCTTGAAGCCCTTCCCTCTGCTTCTGTCACTAATGACCTGTGAGAAGAGACCAGCACCAACATCTCTACAGTGTCCTTTCATAGGATCATAGGATCATAGGATGTTAGGGGTTGGAAGGGACCCAAGAGATCTTTCACATAGTTGTAGAGAGCAAAGAGGTCTCCCCTCAGCCTCCTCTTCCTGAAACTAGACAGCTTCAACGCTCTCAATCTCTTCTCTTCAGATTTATTCTTCCCCAGCTTCGTTGCCTTCCTCTGCACTCGCTCCAGCACCTCGATGTCTCCCTTGTCGTGAGGTTCACAAAAATGGGCCCCGTTCTCTAGGTGCGGCCCAGAAGGGTGAAAAGTTACAACATGCATTAACCGCTCGTAAAGAAGCTCTCAGGGCCTGGAGGGCACCGCTGAATTACTTCCTGGTCAGAT
The DNA here is from genome assembly GCA_013400115.1 of Rhinopomastus cyanomelas. Lineage (NCBI taxonomy): Eukaryota > Metazoa > Chordata > Aves > Bucerotiformes > Rhinopomastidae > Rhinopomastus > Rhinopomastus cyanomelas. The sequence goes on from VXBP01001620.1 coordinate 282,648, forward strand.
GTATCAAGAACTTCTTAGCCAACCAATTCAAAAGACCATGCATTGTCCAGATAGCAAAGAGCTCCCTTTGGACTGTCAACCACCTGCTGATGCAGGAATCATAGAATCATAGAATCATTATGGCTGGAAAGGACCTCCAGGATCATCAAGTCCAGCCCTCATCCCATTTCCACTCTCCAGGGTAAAGTCCACTGGCCTGGCACCCAGCCATCCTGCCCAGCTACTGGGCAGCCTGCAGCCATGGAAGCAGAGGACAGCATGCCTGCTCCATGCTTTGGGGCTGAACACAGCTCTGGCAAAATGAAGAGGACTACATGGCTGTACAAAAAAAAAAATAACAGGAGTTGGTGCTGTGGTGTAAAGAGACACAGGAGATGAAATTCGTGATGTGCTGTAAAGAGACACAGGAGAGGAAAGTCTGCCTTTGGCAGTCACCTCTAGTGAGAAAGGACATGACATTAAATGTGAATTGATTTGGTGTCCATGTGCCCAGTGGGTGTGTTTTCCCCATGGAGGCAGCCTCTCTCCAAGAAATGTAGTCACTCAACACTGCCCTGAGTCCTGCCGTCATAAGTAGCTTCCTTCCAAAATAAGTGATAGGGAGAAATCCTTGTCAGACTCACCGTTATTCTTAGCGCATCAGGAGAGCTGGAGGACGCTTCAGTTTAAGTTTCAGTCAGACGTGTCATTGCGATGGGCTGTGCCTCCCCTAGCACAGAGCTCACCAACACACATCACTACGGATAAGCTTGTCGTCCATGGCGGCAGCGCGTGTAATTAGGATCATGGAAACATACTAGTGTGATTTTTCCTGGGGAAGCTGCACTCTAACTCCCATGTAATTAAAAACCTTTTCTGACCAGACAAGACTATTCTGTCAGTTCAGCTCAAGCTTGTGTTTGTAACTCAACCCACACTGGTTTTACTCAGGCTCTCAGTCTCCAGCTACGCAGCCTGTCAAAGTTCCCTGCTATTTTCATCATTTCTAAAGATACTCCTTCCATTAATTAATTCTTGGATGTATTGCTGGACTTACACTGTGTACAGGTCTCCCTCTGCTTTGTTCAACATCTGTGGAACCTAAAGTGCTCCCTCCTTCATCAAAGGAGATGTGGAAAGCATCACATTTTTACTTCACACTATCAACTCTGGCGAAAAAAGAAGGCACAAGAATAACATATGAGGTATGAGGTATGCAGCCTTCAAGTCATCCTTCCTAATATGCCTCACCAAACCTGACAATCTTGGCCTCCAACAGCAGGACTTCAGTTGCAGCCCATGGATCCAGCTCAGCCTACTTCTCGGAAGAAGGTCCACCTGGTTCTGTATCTGATTAAAACTCCCTTTTACAGAATCACAGAATATTAGAGATTGGAAGGGACCTCGAAAGTTCATCCAATTCAATCCGTCCACCACAGCAGGATCCCCTAGATCAAGTTGCATAGGAACATGCCCAGGCGGGCTTTAAATGTCTCCGGAGAAGGAGACTCCACAACCCCCTGGGCAGCCCCTTCCAGGGCTCTGCCACTCTCACCAGGAAGAAGGTCCTTCTCATAGTGATGGGGAACCTTCCCTGCTCTGGTGCCCTTTGTCCTATCATTAGGTGTCAATAAGCAGAGCCTGGCTCCATCCTCCTGACACCTGCCCTTTCCATATTGATCAACACTCATGGGGTCACCCCTCAGTCTCCTTTTCTCCAAGCTAAAGAGCCCCAGCTCCCTCAGCCTTTCCTCATCAGGGAGATGCTCCACTCCCTTCATCATCTCTGTGGCTCTGTGTTGGATTCTATCTAGCAGCTCTGTGTCTTTCTGGAACTGAGGGGCCTGGAACTGGACACAAGATTCCAGATGTGGTCTCACCAGGGCAGAGTAGAGGGGGAGGAGAACCTCTCTCCATCTGCTAACCAGCCTCCTTCTGATCCACCCCAGGCCTGCTCACAGCATCAAATCTGTTACTGAACTACTGAAATATTCTGTAAAAGCTCCTAAAGGGCATTTTGACCTGTTTAAGTTTTAATGTCTGTGAGGATCTTTCTTTAACAGTTAATTGTGGAGATTAATGGGAATTAAAAATGGGCTCCTTTAAAAATGAAATTGAACAGCTGCTAAATGAAATCTAAAGGAAAGCAACAGTTACCATCAAGCTGTTCTTTCAGGGAGTCAAAATTCCTTCCTTAATTAGGATTCTGATCATGGTTTTTGAGTCTTGGGTGTTTTCCTGATTTTACAGCAAATGTGCAGGCCCTCCTTATTGGAACACTTTTAGGTTTCACTCTAATTTCTGTTAATCTTTGAATAAAGCTATTAATTTTCCTATATTTTTCTTCTAATTAAGAAGTCTTTTCAGTTCCGACTAAAGGAAAATTCAGCATTATGTCCTGAGCTCAACCACATTAGGGTTGAAATTCAAGTTAAACAGGCTGTGAGATAAAAATGCTTTGCAGAGAAGAACACATGGTGAGGCTGGTCAAACAAATGTCCCAAAGCCTCTCACACTGCAGTGCTTTTTCAAAAAACAAATAGTTTGAAAATTTGAAATATATCCCATCCCTTCCACATCCCCAGGATCAATTACTCACTTCCAGAAGGGCACAGAACTGCTGGGGAGAGTCCAGTGCAGAGCCATGAAGGGATGATGAAGGAAGGGAAGCATCTCCCTGATGAGGAAAGGCTGAGAGAGCTGGGTCTCTTGAGCTACAGAAGAAGAAACTGAGGGGTGACCCCATGAATGTTGATTAATATGCAAAGGGCGGGTGTCAGGAGGATGGAGCCAGGCTATGCTCAGGGGCACCCAATGACAGGACAAGGGGCAATGGGTGTGAGCTGGAACGGAGGAGGTTCCACATCAATCTGAGAAGAAACTTCTTCCCATTGAGGGTGACAGAGCCCAGGCAGGGGCTGCCCAGGAGGGTTGTGGCATCTCCTTCTCTGGAGACGTTTCAAACCCACCTGGCCATGTTCCTGTGCGACTGGATCTAGGTGATCCTGCTGTAGCAGGGGGATTGGATGATCTTCCAAGGTCCCTTCCAATCCCTAACATTCTGTGATTCTGTGACAAGTCCCAGCTCCACACACAGTCACGTTACTGGAATAACGGATGTGGGATGGGGAAATGGATGATGTGTAACATCGACAGCTGCGTAACTGTCTGCAGTGAGTTCAAGCATTTCTGCAGTGAGACATAGTCCTGTTTTACAATCCTATCACGTTCCCTCGCTGCTGTGGAGCACGCAAATTTCATTTGGACATCATCCCAAGATGCAGTTGATTTACTGGGGAGATTTCAGAAAGCAGAAGGTTAAAAGCCTTCGATCCCCAGCGAAATAGCACCTGGGAGAGGTGTTAAAGGGTCTACACTAATTTGGGGAGTATCGATCACATTCCATCGCTATAATCAAGGCGCAGCGCATCAGGGTGAGTGGTCGCCACTAAATAGTGGCAGAAGAACGCTTGATTTAAACCAAATACATTCCTTTCTAATATTTTACCTTCCTTTATGTGATGGAAGAGGAGGGAACGGAAAGAAAAAGCTTTATAAATTAGTATGCAATTTACTGCTGTTTCTGCGAAACGTGTCTGAACATTAGGTTTGGATGGCATTTCACAGCAGACCAGTTGTAGACTGCCGAAGCAATTAGAAACTAATTGATGTGAGATTCCCTCTTGAGGGATACATGACAAGAGATACGGGAGAAGGACAGAGACTCACAAGCAGAATTACCTGGTTCTTTTCCAGTGGCTAAGAACCAGCAAATTCTAATTCTGCGGGTGCAGGGGACTGGGGAGCTGCCGATGGCTGCACACACCGTCATTCCCTTTGTGCTCTGTCTCAGGGGTAACTGGGCACTGCTTTTCTTCTTTGAACCACAGCAAAACCACAGCTGCATTTTTGCCTCCGTTCTCTGCTGCCGTGTGAACTCATCAGCTCTTCGCCTGCCCTTCACCCTCCATCTCTGCCCCAGCCTTCACCCCTCTATGATCTGACATTTCCATGATAAATGGATCCTTTCTGCTGGTGTGAAGAACATGAGCCTGGTGCCTGCCCACATGGGGCTTTTCCTCCCTGCTGCTGACACTGACAGGAACTGGACTGAGCTGCTCATTCTCTGCAGCGCTCTGGTGGGAGGCAATCACACACACACAGCACTATGCAAGAGTCTTCACCGTTCCAGGGGTAGATTTTTCCCTTGCCAGATCCATCCTGCTGATCCTCACAGAACCTATTTCTTGTTCCTTGCAAGTTTTGAGTTGGATTCTCATCTCACTTACACACCCAAAAACCGTGGGTCAAAGCAGTGGCTCCAAGTCCTCGTTGTGCCTGTGGAGTCAGTAATTGTGCAACTACAGATGAAACACAAAGATGTTCAATAACTCTCTGTTAAGTTCAGTAAAGCTGGTACCTGGCTATCAGTTACAAGGCGTGGGTTGTTTGGTTGGTGGTTTGTGCTGGTGCTTTGGGGTTTTGTAGCGGACAGCAAGAAACATTCAAGGACTGCACAAGGAGAGCACTTCTGTGGAGAGGGATCTTGGAGTTCTTGTGGACAATTAATTTATTGTGGAACAGTGCTCTTGTGGCCAAGAAGGCCACTGGAATCCTGAGATGGATCAAGAAGTGTGTGTCCAGCAGATCAAGGAAGGTTCTCCTCCCTCTCTACTCTTCCCTAGTGAGGCCACATCTGGAGTATTGTGTCCAGTTCTGTGCTACTCAGTTCAAGAGGGACAGAGATCTGATTGACAGAGTCCAACAGAGGGCCACAAGGATGATCAGAGGACTGGAGCACCTGCCTTGTGAGGACAGATTGAGAGAACTGGGACTTTTCAGCTGAGAGAGGAGAAGGTTATGAGGAGACTTAATCACTGTCTGTAAATCCATGAGGAGTGGGTGTCAAGAAGAAAGACAACCTCTTTTCACTTGCACCTTGTAACAGGACAAGGGGCACTGGATGTCAATTGGAGCACAGGAAGTTCCAACTCAACAGGAGGAAGAACTTCTTTACTGTGAGGGTCACAGAGCACTGGAATGGACTGCCCAGGGAGGGTGTGGAGTCTCCTTCTCTGGAGACTTTCAAGACCTGTCGGGATGGGTTCCTGTGTTACCTGCCTTAGGTTTTATGATCCTGCTGGAGCAGGAGGGTTGGACTTAATGACCTCTAGAGGTCTCTTTCAACCTCTAATGATCTGTGTGTATCTGTGTATCTTGTCATCCTCTTGAAGGTGCCCAGCTCACCTATAACAAATTAAAGCCTCGAAACCTTCTGTATTTCCGCTATGCTCCTGGGGTACGCTGCCTTGGACAGACACGTCTGAAGACACCCTTGGGGTGATTATTCAGCCCCCAGCCTCTCCTCTTGTGCACTGCTGGAGGACACAGCAATATGGCACACACAGAGCAGCAGTGTGCAGGAAGCCAAGGGATAACTAACATAATTCAGCAGAGGCTCCTCGTACTACACTGAATTTTGCACAAGCTGATGAGAACATGGCCCCTGTTTTTAGCAGTTAGCAGCATACCAGCACATGAGAAAATGGATCCTGTTTCAGCTGTGTTCCTATTCATTCTGTTGTCGTCTCCCACTCACGGTGACAGCCTCTAATAACATGATGATTGCTCTCTTGTTTGTGTACGCAGACAAGCTTGCTGGGTGGGGGTTAATTAATGACGGCAAGTGGAAGCATGACAATAAAATTAGCAATGCCCAGAGCAACCCACTTTATCAAACTTTATAGGATTAGCAATGGGTTCCGTGCAAATCTCTGCTATGGATATTGTGAGCAAGATTTATGCCAATTAGCGGTACCAGTGCAGATTGTTTGGGAAAAGCAGTGACAACAGTTAAAAGCTCCTACTTTGAAATGCTGCTGTGTCAGGACACCAATTTCAAGCACTCACGTCCACTTACAGAACTGTTTTTGCTCATCTCCCAAGTGCTACTGAGTTTCTTGCAAGCATTCATGGCTTCATTTCTTGAGGCAGTGAAGAAGACAAAATTATTCCTTTTCTAAGCTAAATATTGTGGTACCTTCTCTTGAGCTCTTTGGATGCAGGTCAGTTTGCTCTCAGCAGAGTCCAATCCATATTACTTTCCTCATTCCCCTACAGCAGATGAGAACTCTGATCACAGCTTGATAATTCCCTGTTGGGTCACAGTATCACAGTATTGATAAGGTTGGAAAAGACCTTAAAGATCATCCAGTCCAACCTAAATCCCTCCAGGTGTATCCAGTTGGGTCCCATGATTTGAACACTTTCAGGTTCTTCAGGTGGTCATAAACCAGATCTTCACTTATGATGGGCAGTTTTTCCTTGCAGTCCCTGCCATTATTTTCGATAGGACTAGATGAGCTTTCAAGGTCCCTTACAATCCCTAATTGATTCATTAGGGTCCTGGGACCAGTCTTGTTCAACATCTTTGTGGGTGACATGGACAATGGCATTGAGTGCACCCTCAGCAAGTTTGCTGACAACACCAAACAGTGTGGCGCAGCAGGCATGCTTGGAGGGAAGAGTTGCCATCCAGAGGGACCTGGACAGGCTGGAGAAGTGGGCAAAGTCCAACCTCATGATGTTCAACAAGACCAAGTGTAAGGTCCTGCATCTGGGTCGAGGCAACCCTAGGCACAAGTACAGGCTGGGCAGTGACTGGCTGGAGAGTAGCCCTGGGGAGAGGGACTTGGGGGTGCCTGTGGACAAGAGGCTCAACATGAGATGGCAGTGTGCACTTGTGGCCCAGATGATAAACCAGATCCTGGGCTGCATCACAAGTGTGGCCAGCAGGTCGAGAGAGGTGATTCTCCCCCTGTATTCCACTCTGGTGAGACCCCACCTGGAGTACTGCGTTCAGTTCTGGAGCCCTTATTACAGGAGGGAAGTGGAGATGCCGGAGCGTGTGCAGAGGAGGGCAACGAGGATGATCAGAGGGCTGAAGCACCTGTCCTATGAGGACAGACTGAAAGAATTGGGGCTGTTCAGTCTGGAGAAGAGGAGGCTCCAAGGTGACCTTATTGTGGCCTTCCAGTATCTGAAGGGGGCCTATAAAAAGGCTGGGGAGGGACTGTTCAGGATGGCGAGTAGTGACAGGACTAGGGGGAATTGTGCAAAGCTGGAGGTGGGTAGATTTAGGGTGGATGTGAGGAGGAAGTTCTTCACTGTGAAACTGGTGGAAGCCTGGAATGAGTTGCCCAGGGAGGTGGTGGAGGCCCCATCCTTGGAAGTGTTTAAGGCCAGGCTGTATGATGGGGCTCTGGCCAGCCTTGTCTAGGGTGGGGTGTCCCTGCCTGTGCTAGGAGTGTTGGAACTGGATGATGGTTCCTTCCTACCCTGAGTGACTCTGATTCCATGGCTTCTCCAGTCAGGTGAGCCTACTCTGGCAGGGGGATTGGACTAGATGATCTTTTGAGGTCCCTTCCNTTGGACTAGATGATCTTTTGAGGTCCCTTCCAATCTCTTATGATTCTATGATTCTTCCTTGCAGTCCCTGTTGTTATTTTCCATTACTCCAGGAGTGTGGCGGAGGCCTTTTGCAGTGAAGACAGAGGTGAAGAAGTCATTGAGAACCTCATCCTTTTCCATGCCACTTTAACCACATCACCCGTTTCCTTTCTGAGGGGGTCCACACCTTCCCCCTTCTTTTTCCCACTAGTATACCTGTAGAAATTGTTGGTGTTCCCTTTGACCTCCCTGGCTAGGTTCAATTAAAACTGTGCCTTGGCTTTCCTAACCAGATCTCTAGCTGTTCTTACCCAGTTTATCCTGGAGAAAAGCTGCGTGATCTAACTAGTTATTTACAGCTGTGAGAATTACACTTAAACAATCTGTGTGCAGCTATAATGATGTTCCTAAGGAAGATTAAATTCAATGCCTTTAATTAGGATAAAATAGAATGATATGACACTAGACTCTTCCTGGCTGGAAAGAACCTCCAGGATTCTGGAGCTTTTGGCTGTGGTACCGGCCATGCTCTGACATCTACGCCTCACCAGAATGAGGTTTACACTCTGCTGTCTCAAAGCTGACCTCAGTTACCTGCTGGATATTTGATGTTGGATGCTGCTGACACCACAATAGGTTCCTTGCTGTAAAAGCTCAGTGAGGAAGGATTAGAGACGGGAACCTTTATCAAGCACTTTCAGGAGCCATTTCCTCAAATTCCTCTGATAACACCCCATCTGCCTTCATGACTGCAAGTACTTTGACCTGTCTGCTTCAGCTTTCTCCAATACCAGAGGGAATGTTACTTTTTAATTGTGTAGGGGCATATGGAGACCTGCACGGCTGCACCTCATTGTTTGGATGAGGTGTTGAGGCATCTGGTTTAGGGGTATAAGGTAGGGTTGGACTCAATGATCCCAGTGGTATTTTCCAACCACAGTGATTCAGTGATTTTCTCTCAATGTTTAAATCAGGAGAGAAACATCTCCAGGAGCCCAGCCTTACATATTGGATCCAAATTTGAAAAATTAATTCCAAAGGATCCTTAGAGGCAGCATCTTCATTATTCAGAAAAATCCTGCCATGTAAACTCCACCTACCAGCACTCAAAAGCAATGAGTGATCAAAGCCAGATTACAAATTCATTAGTGATTAATCTGTCTGGAAAACCTTCCCTGATGCTTTGCTGTAGTATGATAGGAATATGATTAATAGTAGCAGTTACAATAGGATTATGGCCAAATCCATAAACATGACCACAGGACCGCTGGGGTTCCATCCCCAAAGGTATCTTGCTTGGTGGAGATGTTTTCAGAGCTCTGAATCACTATGGGCCGCTGTGCTAGAGACCTTTGCAAGCCCTAACACCACACTGAAGACTGGGTAATAAAGAGGCCTTAGCACCCGCAGAACTGCAATGCTTGCAGGATCCTATGAAATCAGGCCCTCAGAGATGCAGCTGAGGGAACTGAGGTTCTTTGTTCTGGAGAGGAGGGGGCTGTGAGGAGACCTTATTGCTCTTTACAACTGCCTGAAGGGAGGTTGTAGCAAGGCTGGTGCCGGTCTCTTCTCCCAAATTCTTAATGATAGGATGAGGGGAAATGGCCTCAAGTTGTGTCAGGGGAAGTTTAGACTGGATCTTAGGAAGAAGTTATTTGCTGGCTGAGAGAGTGGCTGGGCACTGGAACAGGCTGCCCAGGGAAGGTGGTGGAGTCCCCATTCCTGCAGGTGTGAGTAGCTAGAACACTTGAGGCCATGGTCTAGGTGTTAGGGAGATGTTGGGATGAGGGCTGAACCTGATGATGATCCTGAAGGTCCTTTCCAGCCAGGATGATTCTAGGATCTTATTCTATTTTATCCTAAGTTGTTGCCTCCATTCTGCCCTGTGCACAGTCTCAACCCAGAGATGGAGTATTTTGCATGGTAAGACACAGTGTGGAAATGCTCTGACACCTGCACTGGGCTGATGTGCCATGGGGTTTCTCTGTAAGCCGAAGTTCTAGCCTGCCACAATTGTTTTGGTTGAGTCATGCTCATCCCACTTAGTCATTCCAATACATATTTCATCATGTTAATGCATTTTTTATCACACTTTTGTACCAACCCCTCCAGCATTTTGCTTTTGCAATGGTACCTAATAACCCGTGATTGCACACAGCCCTGCGTGTGTGTTTGTTACTATGCGATTCCCTCTGGTCCCTATGAGGAACTGATCTTTCCAGACTCCTGTTCTTGCCATGTTACTGCTTCCCCTTCAGTTTCCTCTTCCTGGATTTCTCAGCCCAATTACTCTCCATTCGAACAAGAGTGATTCCATATCACATCTTCCCGGCTCCACACAAGCCATTCCTACCGACTTAACAACATGCTTCAGCTCTTCCAGGTAGCTCATCTGTAGCCAACAGCATCCTGGGGTGAATCAGAATGGGGAGGGTTAGCAGATGGAGAGAGGTTCTTCTCCCCTTCTACTCTGCCCTGCTGAGACCACATGTGGAATCTTGTGTCCAGGTCTGGGCTCCTCAGTTCCAGAAGGACACAGAACTGCTGGAGAGAGTCCAGCACAGAACCACAATGATGAAGAAGGGAGAGGAGCATCTCCCTGCTGAGGAAAGAATGAGGAAGCTGGGAAAAAAGGGGAGCCTGAGGGGTGACCCCACTAGAGTTGATAAATGTAGAAAGGGCAGGTGTCAGGAGGATGGAACCAGGCTCTGCTCAGTGTCATCAAATCAAAGAACAAGGGAAAATGGGTGTCAGCTGGAGCAGAGGAGGTTCCACATCAAAGTGAGAAGGAACTTCTTCCCATCCCAGTGAGCCCTGGAAGGGGCTGCCTGGGGGGGGGTTGTGGAGTGTCCTTCTCTGGAGAGGTTTCAAACCCGCCTGGCCATGTTCCTGTGCGACTGGATCTAGGGGATCCTGCTGTGGCAGGGGTTTGGACTGGCTGATCTTTTGAGGTCCTTTCCAATCCCTAAAGTTCTGTGATTCTGTAATGGAAACCACAAACATTTGTGAAGCACGTTATTTTCCACTTAATACTTGCCCCACCAGAGCTTTGGAGAGCTCAGCAAGAAGAATATAAGCACAGTCTGATGTTACAGATGTCTTGTTCCACAGTCCAAGAGCTCTCTGAAAATCCATAATAGCAAATGTCTGCAGAGCCGTATGCACGTACACATGCTTAGATACACGCACACAAGGATCATTTCATGTCTTCAAAGAACATACAATATAGTATTTCTCTATACTACCGAGGAAATGATGAAGCGGTTTCACCATTAGATCTTCAAGGACAAGGTTAAAGCAGCTATTTAAGTAGCTTCATTGTCATATTAGTTCCTACAAGGAAATGCTTCACTGTCTAGAGGAATTGCTGGTGGCTTTAATGACTTGGGTGAGGATTTAAAGCAATTGGAAAAAGCTCCACGAATGCATGAAAATAATTAAAACCCGTATGCTTGCAGAGTTTAATCAACTCCCATTTATCCTTTTTTCCTTAGTGCTTCAATCTAATGCTCACATTTTTGTCCCTTTCCCTAGGAGAACTCTAAATATACAAATTTCATCTGTATTTATTTTTAGCAGTACAAAATGCATCCGCTCTCCCCAATGTGCTTCAAGGCAGACTTGCACCAACTGATTGAAAACCTGCACACGTACATACGCACACATCACACTTGTATAGACAGCTGCTGCTGGGTAAGAGAACACAGAATCATTCAGATTGGAAAAGACCTCTGGGATCAGAGAGTCCAATCATCAACCCCACTCTGCAAGGTCACCCCTAAATCAGATCCCCCAACACCACATCTAAGCGACTTTTAAACTTATCCAGGGATGAGGACTCAACCACCACCCTGGGCAGCCCATCCCACTGCCTGACCACTCTCTCCAGGACGAATTTTTCCCGATGTCTAATCTAACCCTCCCCTGTTGAAGCTTGACGCCCTTCCCTCTGCCTCTGTTGCTAATGACCTGTGAGAAGAGCCCAGCAACAACATCTTTGCAGTGTCCTTTCCGATCAGGGTCCTCAAAGTTTTTAAACAGGGAGCTGGTTCACTGTCCCTCAGACAGTGGGGGGGGTCAGGCTATAATTTGTGCTACCTGCCTTGTCCTGCCTGGGAGCAGAAGGGAGAGACGGAGGAGCCGCCCAGCCCCGCCATGCAGTCGGCAGAAAGAAGTCAACTGCAGCTGCTCGGCATGGGGGGGGTAAATAATGGCAGATCGGTGGGCCGGATTGGACACCCTGGGGGGCTGTATCCAGCCCACGGGCTGGGGTTTGAGGACCCCTGTTTCAGATGGTTGTAGAGGGCAATGAGGTCTCCCCTCAGCCTCCTCTTCCTCAAACTAAACAGCCCCAACTCTCTCAATCTCTCCTCATCAGACTGATTCTACAGGCCCTTCCCCAAGTTTCGTTGCCCCCCTCTGCCCTCGCTCCAGCACCTCAATGTCTCCCTTGTACTGAAGTACCCAAAACTGGACCCAGTACTCAAGGTGCAGCCTCATCAGTGTTGAGTACAGGAGGACAATCACCTCCCTACTCTTGCTGGACACACAGTTTCTAACAGTCACCATCTTCACAATCATCCAACCAAGCCCAGAGAAAACAAGAGAACAGCACTACTGACATTTCTTCAGTGCTGGGTGGCTTTGGGGAAAGCAAATTCCAGCTGTGAGGGCCCTGCGGAGGTAATGCTGAGGTATAGGATGTGGGGAGCATTCAGGGCTCCTGGCTCATTGTAGCCAGTGGCCCAATGCTCAAGGCAGAAGGAGGACTACAGATCCAATTAAATACCTGAACTTTGCACAAAATCACAGAAATGTTTTGGTTGGACCTTCAAGATCATCAAGTTCACCCAACTGTTCCAACCCACCACTAAACCCTGTCCCTGAGCTTCAGATCTCCACAACTGTGAGACACATCCAGGGATGGCAATTCACCACGGGCAGCCTGTGCCAAGGGCTGAGGACCCTTTCCATGAAGAAGTTTTTCCTAGTGTCCAACCTCAACTTGACCCAATGTAGCCAGGGGAAATGAAAAAAGAAGGGAGACAAACCAAATGCCCCAAAAGCTCTACCACTTGCACTTTTGGATTTTGCCCCCTTCACAACATTCCCTAAGCAGAAAAGAAGACAACAAAGACAAATTCAAAGGTTGGATTATCGTATGGAGACCCAGTTCTCCAGAAGCAGATGGCCACAGAAGTCCCCTGGGACTGCATCTCACAGACACTGAACCATTTGGACAAAGCGAGGAACGAAGCCTGTCCCACCTGGACAAGTATGCAGCAAGAACAGGTTGACATCCCTTCAAGGACCCTACTACAGGCCAGAATCTTGTTTGAAAGGGCTTTGCCAGTCTGCATTTTGGCCGGCAAAGTAGAGGCATTAACCTGACTGAAGTCAGCTACAATAAAGGATTTCACTCTCTCATTGAATTGAGTACTCCTACGCTTAGGACTAATTGCTTGGCTTGGAAGGCGCTCTTTCCCCCCACTCCCAAATCAGAAAATATGCTTAGTCAAAGGGATCCTGATTTTGTCTTAAGGAGGGATTTTTTTATGAGGGACTCTGGTGATAGGACAAGGGGGGTGGTTTTGAGCTAAAAGAGGGGAGATCACCATGAGATCTGAGGCAGAAATCCCTCTCTGGGGGGTGCTGAAGCCCTGGAACAGGTTGCCCAGGGAGGCTGTGGCTGCTCCAGTCCCTGGGAATGTCTAAGGCCAGGTTGGATGGGGCTGTGGGCAACCTGGCCTGGTGAGAGGTGTCACCAGAACTGGATGATCTCTATTAAATTACCAGCCAGCTTTAGGGCAAGGAAAAACCTCAGGGTGCCCTGAACTGGACTGAATCATAAGTACTTTTCCATTTCATCACCATTTCCTGAACTTCCCACTCTCCATCCCTGCAGCAGAGAGTCTGTCTTTCTCTGTCAGTATCTTGACGCTAAAATTTTTAATCTTTTATGCTTCCTGCTGGGACAACCTGAAAAAGAAACCCAGAATAACCGCAGTCATCACAACAATTCCAAACTTGAACCTAAAGTCATCCATTTGGCACCTGTGATTACTGAATTGGAGCCCGGGCTGACACCACCCTTACTTTGACGTAGATTTGCCCTTACACTTCCTTTGCCAGATGCCAGTTCAATTACAAATTCTCTCTCTCTAGGCTGCTGCCTTCCAGATGCACCAAACGTCCCTCCTGCAGACTACAAGGAAATTACTTGGCTCCTTTTCTACTGCTTTCTTTTCCTTCCAATGCATCAGGCAAATAAACAAGACTAATTTGCATTAAGTTACTCATTTTACTTACAACCCCCTCCTCTCCTTTCTTAACAAAAAACAAAAGGTCCAAACCTCATAACAAGGGCAGCCTGAATCACAGAGCATCTCTGTGGTTGGAACAGACCTTTAAAACCAGTGCAAACAGACAAATGGTCTGACTGGTAAAGCCTAGTTCTGCTCACTGGTCTCTGGAGATGTAGACACCACAGTATGGCCTCGCTGGTTCAGCCTGGCTGTCTGCTGCAGGTCTGTGAACACTGTCAATTACTGAGCCAAAATCAAATGTTTAGTCCGTTTCTCTTTCCTCCTTTTGAGGAAAATGGGCTGAGCGCTGGGCAAGAGAGCTTTGAGCAGCGGGAGCCGGGATGGCTCACGGCCCATCACTGGCCTGTGCAGAATCAAAACAAGATCATCAGAAAAGCAGCTCTGAGTAAAATTTCCCTTCTGAAGAGACCAGGAGAGATTCCTTCTCAGAGCTTCTTTCTTTCCTGGCTAACTACGGCTCATCTGCCAGAGCCCAACCAGCTCAGCTTTACCACTGAACTCATGCAAGAGCTTAAACAAAGGATTCACTAGGAGCTCGGTTATATCATTGCTGCTAGCTCTGGCAGCAGGAGGAGAAGTATGTGTGATTTCCATATCAAGAGAGATGCTGAATGGCCAGTTCCAGGCAGGCTGACTGCATGGAGCCCCAGCCCTGCTGCTGGAAGTGTTGTACAAGGAGGCAGTTACCCAGAAAATACTTTGACCTGCTCGGTCAGATCAATTAGCAGAGATTTTTCTCCCTTATAGTCTTTGTTTTCTTTCCTCAAGACAAACACCAGATCTCCTGCCTGGAGGTGCCTCAGTCATTGGGTGTGATTTGGCAGGGAAAAAATAGCAAAGGTCATTTCACAAGGTGGTAATCGGGTTCCTAAGTGAATCTAATGACAGATTTGCCCTAAAAGGAAACGGTAATTGCTGAAACTGGAAGAACAAGGCTCCCATTAACGGTATAATCATAGAATCATAGAATCACTACGAAATGGAAGTGACCTCGAAAAATCATCTAGTCCAATCC